>JANZYA010000051.1:12650434-12662714 GCA_027575145.1 Gyps rueppelli | reverse complement strand
ATTGCTCAAATAAGTTCTTGTTGCTTCTAAGCAGGAGAGGCATGAACATACCACACAACAGAGTAGAAAAGGAGGCTCATTTGCAATAAGCAATGACAGCTGGCAGGAAAATGCACATGTCCAAGACATTTTAGTGAGCTCAGGGTCTCTATCCTTGGAGATATTCAAAAGCCATCTGGACATGGTTCTGGGCCAACAGGCTGTAGGTGGCCCTACTTGAGCAAGGGGGTTGGACTAGATGACCTCCAGAGGCCCCTTCCAACATCTAACCGTTCTGTGATTCTATGTTTTCCTTTTTTTTTTTTGTTTTTTAAATCCTGAAAATCCCCTTTTTTCTAAATCATTTTTTCATGAAGTACTGTTCTATACTTTCTGTTCCATCAGTTCAATTCAAGTAAACTGAAATTTCCTCAGACTCTGTCAGAAGCTTTTTGGTTTGTTGGTTTTTTTTTTTTTTTAATTACTGTTCCTTTGTTCCACTGCAAGTAAGGTTTTGGGCTGATACAGTAGTCTTTAAGTAAAACTGTACTTCAGATTGCTTAAAGTTTATTGTTGGCTTGTGTCTTGAATGCTATACTGTATTCTACAGTACCATCAGTGTTCATCTTGGCATCTGGATGTTCAGAACTCCATGTAGAAATTTGAGACTAGTTATGGATCAACATCAGGTGCAAACCCCAAATCAGTTGATGCTCACTTCTGTGAAGCCAAGAAGTCATTCAATGGCTAGAATAAAGGGGTTAGGAAATAGCTATTTTCTTTACTTGAATTCTTGGTGAGGGGCAAGTTAATGAGATTTTCAACTATAAAATATTATACATAATGGCCCTTTTCCAGATGTGTGATTTTATTATTTTGTATTATGTACTGTATCCTCTCTGGCTGATCTTATTTTAGTCATTGTTTTACTGTTACTTATTATTCATGTTGTATTAGCATCTGGAAACTGTGGAAGTTAAAGGTTACTGTTAAGATTTTTCATTACTTCAGTACTGATTTTAATTGGTAAGACTGCCTTAGGTCTGGAGTCCATACATTTGTTTATCCTCCTCAACAGAAACTCATCTTTGGTAGAAAGCTGACCGTTTTGCCAACCAGTAGTTAGTCTGTTAATTGAAAATTAATTGAAAACCAAATGTTTAGTAAAAAACTAAATGTACTAACTAAAATGTAATTTGGCATTTAATGTAACTTAAACAAACAAAAAATCCCTCAACCGTTAAGTCTTATTGTTTATTTTAATGTTTATCTAATGAATTATCAATTTTTTTTAATTAAATTGATGATAATGTAGAATTTTCATTTAAGACTTGTGAATTCATTCATGGGAATATGATTCAAGCTACGTAGCATTTGAAACCTTGATTTAAATTGTGCAAAAAAGATGACAGTAATGGTTGAGGAACAGAAGAGGAATTGACTCCCAACTTCATGTGTATGTAAAAGACTAGCAATATCAGGGCATTCGGGGTTGAGGTTGGTTATGATTTAACCTCCGGTGTAAAATCCCAACATGCAAATGATTCCCACTCAAATATTAATAGAGTTTTATGGGTGTTTTTTTTTTTAATTAGTAGATCTTAGTTAGCTTCACTTCTAGATGATCTGAGTACATGAAGGCTTGATTTTTGAAAACTGAATTTTTGTGGGTTTTGTTTTTTTTTTTTTTTAATTATGACAAGCAGAATGATGAGGGGAAACTAAAAAATGGGCTGTTACTTTTCATACTTTCACTTGTTGCAGTGGTACAAATAACCTGAAAGGCTCAAATGTCAGAGAGGAAAAAGTGTAATTATAATATATTTGTTCAAAATATCAAATGTATGCTTTTGTTAAAAGATCTGAAATACATATAACTTTGATTGTGAGTAGACAGTATGTAAAGATATTATAAAGATCTTTTATTTTGTTATAGAACAATAAAGTCAGACGTTTTGCATTTGAGCTCAAGATGCAAGACAAGAGTAGTTACCTTTTAGCTGCAGACAGTGAACTTGAAATGGAAGAATGGATAAACACTCTGAACAAAATCCTTCAGCTTAACTTTGAGGCTGCAATGCAAGAGAAAAGAAATGGAGAGTCTCACGAAGGTAAGCAGGGTTTCTAGCAATGCTAATACAGTCATGTGACAACATCTGCATAATGCATTTGGAAAGAAAGGCTTTACTGTGGCTAAATTTTTTTGTTTTCTTTGGTTATAAAAATTATAGGCCCTTTCACTGTCTGTTTGAACTGATGAGAGTTTTGGCCTTTTGGCATTAAAATAGCACTGTTCTGCATTGATTCCAGCTGAGTTAAGTCCAGAATAGAATAACGAGACTGATCAGAAGTCTAGAAAAATAGAACCCACAATGAAAAATCAGGACCAAGGCAGTTTAAGGAAAAGAAAAAACTTAGGAAGGACTTGTTTTGAAATATGTAAAATGCTGCTGAAAATGGAATAATCTATTCTGTGGTCACTGTAGGTAGAATAAGAAATTGTGGTTGCAGTGAGGGACTTAAATTTAGATGTAACTCCCTTGACCTCAAATATTTCCCACAAGTACTGAAATAGATTGCTTGGGTGTCGAATCTTTTCTGTTGGACCCCTGATGTGAGGCAAAGCTCAGTCACCGGAGCTACGTCGAATAATACAGTTCAGCACATCAAGGGACAGTAACAGTTCCCTGGTGAGCTTTCTCAGCAAACCCTCTACCACGTGTGTGTTATCATATCTAAGCACATCTAAAGTCATACCTATTCAAACATGCCTACTGTCTATTCAGACATGTGTAAATACCTGAGACAGATACGTGGTTTCCATGAGAAGCTCCATTTGCCGAGCTTCTTATGGAGTAGGGAATAACAGAGTTGGTGGGAGCACTGACTCTAACTCCAGCACTGTGTTCTCAGCCTCCCAGCTCCTTTAGGGCTCAGCACAGGTGAAAAGGAACCACATAATTCAGAAGGAAAGAGGAAGAGGAAATTGCTTCAGGTCTGTGAAATATGTGATCTGAGACTGCTAAATATTTGTGTCCCTGCAACATTAGCTGTACAAAATTGATTTTGTGGGGAGAGTGGCATATTTAGCTATATGTCATGGTGCTTGAATTGTGGCCAGTGTTTTTCAGTAATATTCTTAGTCAAGGAGGAAAACTTGCTCGACTGTCATTCATACTTCTCAGGAAGGGTTGTGCTGTTGTCCTTACCCAGTCGAGCCACTGGCGAGCCATCCCGTGGTGCAGCCAGCGAAAGAACAGTCCAGAACAGCCCTTTTCAGTTCTTCTGCAGTTGCTAAGCGAGCACTCAGGTCAACACAAGCTTTCTCGGCTTCAGCTAAATCCAGACCCTGAGAGTTGTTCTTGGACTCAAACACAAACACTTTCCCTGCAGCACCAAGAAAGGACATGTCACTCATCATGGTATTGTACTCAATACATATTCAACAAAAGTATAAGCTGAGCCGGCAGAAGGGTAGCTGGGAAGTACAGGCACTTGATTTGCACGTGCAAATCCCTACCTCCTGGCATCTATCCAGAGCTGCTCCAGAGGTGGATTAAAACCAAAATGAAGCAAAACATCATCCTATAATTTTAGCTTTATTTCATTCTTCAGAAGAACACACCTTTTTCCTTTCTGGGGAAAAGGACCCTAGCCCCAGAAAACCATAGCTCCATTCCAATCAATAAAATATTGTTTGAAAATTTGGACATGTAACATGTAATTTCCTTGGCATATTTCAAAGAAATTCCATGCCCAGAGGAGCTTAATCTATCCAGTCTATCTATCTGCTTCTCTGCTTTGCTTGTTTCCTGTGATTCCATTGTGATAAATTGCAGAGCCCTGTGATAAATTGCATTCATCATGTCTTTCTGGCTGCCTCACCTGCATTTTGTACATTAGACCCTCTCTCCTGGGACTACTTCTAACATTCCAACCTTGTGAGAGGTTCCAGCTAGACACCGTTGCTGCTTTAAAATCAACCTGCCACAGAAATGACCCTGCCTTTGAGAAGTGGAGTGGGTTTTTGGAAACCTTCAAGCTAACAATGCTTCTAGGAATCTCCTGTAGGTGGGTGGGAGTGAATTCTACCAGATTCCTTCTCTCATGCTTTTTCATTTCTTCCCCTGGAGATCCTCCCTCCCAGGAAAAATCTTTCTTTCCACTGGCAGCTTTGAAAGGGGTAGCAAGAGTTGGATGGCTCCTTGTCAGAAAGAGTAAATAGTGAGATAAAAGCTGAGTGAGTGCATGTTGAGCCATTGCTCTTCTTCCTTATTTCTGCCTATTTTCCCTGCCAAATGAGGGGGAAATTATGTTAAAATTATGGTTTCAGCATGCTATTGAGATACTTTTTTTCTTTTTTTTTTTTTTTTTTAACAGAGAAGGGTTTTATTTTTCCCTTTGCTGTCACAGTGGCCTGGGTACAGTACTTCATTCATACAGGCCTCCTGGAGACTTGGAAAACAGAGTTTCAGGATTCTTGTTACATCCTTTTCTGGGCTTGCCTATAAAAGGGAGCAGGATCAGTGAAAACCCCAAATGAAGTTCCTACTTTACTGGAAGCTGAGTAAGGGCATGGGTGCAGGTTTTTGTGCAAACTTTAGCTTATTTACTACTCTTAGCTTGTATGCTGCTTCAGGCTGAACTTCTCTGTCCACATATCACTGAAAAATACCCAGCCTGTTATGACTGTCACATTAATGTATTCATAGATTATTAATAACTAAATAGACCATTGCTGGTAAGATCCCAAATTACCTCTTGTGGTATATTTTACATACAAGCAACATCATTTTACATCATTCAGATCATTATAGCATTTGAATGCATTGTTCTTTAACTGTCTAATCTAATTAAATATTAGTCTGTGCTAAAGTTGTTAAGTGTTATCAAAACAAAATAACCATCAATCAATCAAGGTAAAAACATGCATTATAAATATGTGTGTTCCCTCAAATCAGTACAGAGTCACTTTCCATATTCACAGTACCTGATCCTAGCTGTGAGAGAGACCCAGCCTAACTACATGCACAGATTCTACACAGTAACAAAGAGTATGAACATAACAGGGTCATTTGTAATAATTTCTTCTCAACTTCTCTTGCCTTTCATTGTCTAAATTCTGCTCTCCAACTTTAGCTATGTTGAGCAACACAACCAGTAAAGGTCTAACAATTTTCTCAGTATTTTAGATTATCTAGTCTTGAGAATCTTATTAGAACATCTATAGTTAATCTAATATAGAGTCTATGATTAATCTAGTCTTGTTATAATTAATTTTGTCTATAAGCAGGGATAAATTAGATGATTCCTTGTTCTAGCTACCAAATGCACAGGAAAAATAACAACTGATTCTTAGGAAACAAAAACAAAATTAATTCTGCAATTGATTTATCTTTTTCTCAGCCACCTCCCCTCCTGGCTACAAAATCATCATACATAAATACTTACGATGTAAGCCAAAATGCAAATGTGTATTGTCTGTCACTAGATCTGATATGTAGCAGTTCTGCCTCTGGCACCTTAGCAGGAAGGAACCAGTCCCTGCTCCTTCTGAGCTCCTGCCTGCAGTGGGTGTTTCAGTTCATACTGAAAGTTGAGTAGGTAGTTTAAGAACAGCTGCAACAACATCTGTAAACAGCAAAAAGAACAGAAAACTTTGAAAATTAATATGTGGACTTCAGTTATCCTTTAAAATGTCCAACAAATCATTTCATGAGAAACATTATCACAGTGTAGTATTGCCTTGCAATGAAATCTTCAGAATTTTTTGGAATATTGGATGCTGAAAAACCTCTCCATCTTTATTTACCTACAATAGCTCATGTTGCCTCCTTTAGAGCCTGTATCTGCACTGGGGATGTAAATCTAGAGTGGTATCAGATAGCTCCTCCTGAATCCTCTCTGTAATGTCAAAATTTGCATGTACTCATGACTGATGTCCTTTCCTCCTCTGTAGGTGTAAGTAACTCTTTCTTTGATTACTGGTTGATGGCACAATACAGAAGGAGTGGTCCTGGCCACAAGTCACGATTCCCCAGGCTCTTATGTAGATCTTGCTGCTTCTTGCTGTTGCTGAACATGTCTCCCATGGGAATGCAAGCGGTTTATTGATTGAGCTGATAAGGTCTACGGAGAATTGATTGTGGCTAGCAAGTATCCGGCTGCACAGAATTTTATTTTTTTTTAGGTTAGGAGAAAAAAATGCCAGAAAAAAATGTATTAGTATTAATACTGAAGTGCTGACAAATGGTCAGTACTAGTGCACACCATGTCTCTCCTTCTCTTCCATTTTAGTAGGAAGTAGACTTACTCTGAATAGCAAAATGGCTTAAACTGAATTACTTTTTTAACACTTTTTAAAATGGAGTGGATTGAAGAAATAATTTTATTTCAGTGGCATTCAGCATGAAAATCAAAGATCCTTGTAAACACCTAGGGTTTCATCCTCACAACAGCCACAAAAGCAGGCCAGTTGTTGCCTCTTTTCACAGATAGGTTTAAAAGAGTTGTTTGAGGATCCACAAAGAGCTTGTAGCTGACAGAAGAATCTCCTGAGCTACAGTCCTAATGCCAGCACCCAGACAGTCCATGTGACTATATTTCTTCCAGATGCCTTCACACTATAAAGTAAATGTGTGTGTATTTGTGACTAGATGCTGAATCTGCCTCTTCTAATTTTAGCTCATTGTTTTGAGCTTGCTTGTTCTCTGGCATGTGTATTACTTACTGGAACATTGCTAAAGAACAAAAACTTTTATTTATTTTTTCAAAGACAACTGTATGAGCATATAGAAGAGACATGGGATTTTTATGAATCATATCCTGTAGTTTCCTTTTGTGTTTTTTTTTCTTACTTGCTCCGTGTTTTTCAATGACCTTCACAAAACAGAGAACTGTTTGGGTTGTGTAAAAATCCATGCACAGGAACTAGACCTTTCCTTTACCCTGCTAGATGTGTTGGCTGTTGTGATTTGAATATAGATTTCAAAGAACACAAAAATATCAATAAATACTACACTTGTGTAAGGGATAACAACCGAACCATTTCAGATGAGGCTCAAAGCTGCTCACCTCCATTCCCCATGGAGTGACTGCGAAAACGGTACAGACAATACACCTCTTCTTCTTCTCCCTATGTCTTCTTTTACAGCTGAAGGACCAGACTTACCTCCCCACGCTTAGTGTGGCAAAATTCATTTTTGTCTGTGTTACTGAGAGGTCTCGAGCTGATTCCAAAAGGAGTTATGTTAGCAGAACAGAAAGCAATTCAATTGCCATTATAAGAAACCTATTTATATGACCTTTATAAATGTCCATTGTGTTTTTCCACTTTTCTAGATGAATGAATGCCATAAAAAAAGTCTGGTGTGATGAAAAATTCATAGAGTTTAAGACCTTCGAATTTCTCCTGATAGTGTCTATTATCAAATTTGACAAAATCTTTTGAGAGGCACATCCGGTCTTAATTAAAGACTTCAAATTACAGAGAATCCATCATATTCTTTGAAAAGCTCTTCCAGTCTTGATTACAACCACTGTTAATAATGTATAACTTACACATCATTAAAGTTTGAGCTTCAGGTTCCAGCTATTTGATCATTTCATACCTCTTGCTGTTAATTTATGAACCCTCCAGTGTGACCTCTCTGTGTAGTGGTCTATAGACTGATCAACTTGCATCGTAACTTTATTCTCCAAAATTTAAATAGAGTCTTCTCTTTAACATGGGTCAGCTAAGAACCATCCACTGCCCTGAAGTAATATTCAGGCTAATTTTTAATGTCTCAGCTTAGATCCCAGAAGGAACAGCTTCATTAATAGAGCATGTTACCTATTATTATAAGTGAGGAAGGACTGACAAGGGCTCAGTAAGCTAGTATCTGGTAATTAAGGGCAAATTTGCCTACTTGTGAAAAGCTTATGGCATTTGCTTTCAGCCCTGAGTCTCTTTCCCTCTTCAGCAGAAAGCACGAATCTAAAGAACAGAAAAGGAGTTCACAGTCAGCTTCAGATCATACACTTATTTTAATATCTATTATTAGATTCTATTTAATCACAACTATTAGATCACTCATTTAATCACTGCACCAAATGGGAACAAATGGGTGTCCCTCTCATTTCATATTCAGAAATGATTGAAGTATTTTTGGAAATACTTATGAAGACCTAAAGGCATTACACTTCCAGCAGTTCTACAGTATGGATTTTAACAGCGTCTTTACAAGAGCCTACTGATAGGTTTTGTGCAAGCAGCAAGATATACTTTGAAATCAGTGCCGAAAGTTTGTTTGTATATTTACCTGAAAGTGAAACCAATGCACAATTAGAAAACACACTTTCACTAAGTTAGCTATGCCTTGGCTAACTAGCCCTGATGTCAAATACAAATTTAAAACAAACACAGAATCGCATACTGAATTTTCTCAGTGCCCATGCTGGAAATGTTGGGATACACACTTTCAGCCCAGAATAACTACATTTTATATTTTCCAAATATTCAGAGCTGTGTCTTCAAATCCTACCAAGAATTTTGGTTTGCACGATCCAGCAAAGAAGCTACAGCTTACACACAAACATTTTTAATGCCTTCAAAATGTATTTTCTATTGATGGTAGAATAAGATGCAGTTTCACGGCAGAGGCCCTGACACTGTCTGGACAAACACGGTACGAGAAAGGAAGTGCTATAAGCAGCAGCAAACCTGAAACCCCTTACTCAGCCCACTCAAGGTTCACCTTGTAAAACAGAACCACACAGAACCGTGTTAGCACACGGTTTGTGTGATGCAGTATAAGGGTACCTGGATGCCGATCATAAAGGTCTCGGGAGGGTATTTCCACTTACACACATGGCAAATGGTCAGAATTTTCATCCTTGATCATTGGGATATGCGAAATTACAGTCCTCTCCAATACAAGATTTTACGGTTACGGGGAGGGAGATCTAGTCCCCACTGGACAGGCGTCTGGGACACACGGATGTTACCTTAAATATGCATCTTGGCATAGCACGGGCAAGCACCTTTTCAGTGGGGAAATTAAGCCCACCTGATACAGCCCAGCGTGTGCATGGCGCGGTGAGGAGGGCAGGAGATTGCTGCTGCACAAACCCCTTCTAAACTACTGTCACCGCCACTAGTATGTGAGCAACAAACTCATTCCATCTACAAAAGAAAAAAGGTAAACGAATATTTGAAGGATATCAACAGGGGCATGAAAGCATATTTTCCAAAATGAAGAATGCGAGAACAGCAGCTCTCCAAAGAAAAGACTGAGAAAACAAAGCAGCAAGAAACCTTTTCCCCTGGCTTCAAGAACTGGTAGGAAAAGCAACAGTCAAACCCTCAAATTAAAATACCCCACCCTCCCAAAAAAAACCAACACCGTAACATTGTATTCCACATAGAATTTTAACAGAGAAGTATGGGAAATAATACAACCCTCAGCCTAGGAAGCTCCTGTGGTAAGATGAAAACACGCGAAGAATAAATCTGTATCGAACAAAACTGAACTCATCCTGAATATGTTAACAGAAAAGAGGAAGGAACTGTAAACATGAGAATTGTGCGGCACTTCGGTACCAGAGGTATGGGAGGGTTCCTCTCCCACTCCCATACTGGATGCCAACCTGGATTCAAAACAGGCTGAAGAACCTGGAGAAAGGGATTGAAAGCACACCTTGAATTAGGGAAAGAAGTAACCAATGGAGAAGGAACTGGTGTCAGGTGGAAGTTGTAAGCCCACACAGTCCAGTGTAAATCTGGTGGGCTGGACAAAGGTCTCCTAAATATCAGGAGAGATGAAGCACTTGCAATTAGGACAAAAGGGATGCAGTGAATCAGCCTGTGGAACACACCTACTTACTAACAAAAGCGAGTATGAGGAACTAAAGCCTTATGTAATACTTAATAAAAATTATGATCCAGGGAGAGAATTCATGCCACTGGAGTATTAACGCAGAAACGTACAGCTTGGTCAGGGGCAGAAGCAAGACAGGAGCGGGAAGGTGGCAGCTTGCTTACTGAAGCTGCATATACAACCCTGCACGTCCAAATTTTTGTAGAGGATAGATAAGCTGAAGAGCTATGCATGAGAAAGGAGAAAGATCTGACTGTAACACCACCTACTAGTGGTCAAGAGCATCAAGTGGAAATGGTTATTTCTGAATAGTTAAAGAGCCACACAAAGCACAATATTGGTTACAGAGAAGCTTTTAGCTACCCGTATATCTGTATCACAGGATAAGAGTATGATTCTAGCAAAAAAAAGACAGGAAAACAGTCAAAGAAAATGGACATTCAGAAAGCACATTTCAACAAACAACAGGCAAAAAACAATTCCAAGGGAAAAAAATTCTTAAGGATTTCTTAATGAAACAAAATTAAGGCAGTCTTTCTTTTGTTCCTTCACACTGAAATAGTAAGAGGTTAAAATGGATAATCATGCTCAAGTTTTATTCATTACATATACAAGGTTAAAGGTTATATTTATTGTTTGACAGGATGAAAAGCTAATGAAAGAGGCTGTCATAGATACATAGATTATCTTTTCACTATCAAGCCACCAGGTGATCTGCTTATTTTCTTCTTTATTGAGATTTCCTTTGGAAGAATACCTATGGTATTAAACATTAGTACAGGAAACGTATGCAGCCCTTACTGTACACTGAGGTTTTGGGGGTTTCAACACACTTAAAATGTGATACGGTTTGTTTGTGCAAAATTGTATGACTTTTACTCCTAAATTATAGTGAATGCATGGGTTTGACATGCTGCATTGTCCCTGCTCATTAAAGTGTAAATGGGAATTTCTCCTCATTTACTTCCAGTCATACATCCTGTTAAATAAAATGATTTCTTCACCAGGCAAAGTAATACTAATATTGGCAAGTGTATGAAACATCACACGCCCATTCATTGAGTGGAAAAAATTATATTTTGTTAATATAGAAGGTGTTTGACTGACGGGTGGTGATAAGCATAACCACTTTTCCTTATTACTGTGCCATTTCAAGAAAAGGAAGTGATAAAGCCCCAAGGCTTCTAAATGTAATAATGCAAATGAACACATCGAAGTGTGAGTATTTCAAGGCAAACCACACTTAATACTTCCAAAAATGTGTATGCTGTGGAATGGAGTTTATGGGCTTATCAAGAGCCACTCTCACTGGAAAAATGAAATCAGCTTCTGTAACTTGAGCTTCTCTCTTTACCACACAGAACTCTACCATCAGAAGAAAAATGAGTTCGATTCTCATTTGGTTTAAGCCACACAATTAAACATTTTCTTTTCTTAAATAAAAAGTTCATTTACTGAGTGAAACTCTGGTACTTTGAATCTGCCAGAACTCTTATATTTGATAATGATGATACTGATATGCTGAAGAAAAGCTGTTTACAAATTTGGATAAAATTAGAATTTATTTTAAACTTTAAAGTACCATCCTAAGATGTCCTACTTAAAAGTTGTTGTTTGGTGGTTTTTTTTTTTTAATAAAAAAGCAAGCAGTCAGGAAAAGCTCAGTCTGTATTCAGACAGAGCCAAATAAAGCCATGCTCAAGATTTCTTTTGTGCCCAGCTACAATTTTGTGCAGTCTTCACTACCCCGAAGGTGGGGTAGGGTCTGCCCCGTTTTCTGCTCTGAAATCCCCGGGAGGGCGAAGGAAGAGCCCTTGGGGACGCCGACACCTCGGGCTGGCCTTCAGCGCTGGGACTCTGCTCATTTATAAGAGGTAATAATAATACTTTTTTTTATTAATTCTTCAACATCGAAGAGCAATAAGAAAACATTTTCATGAATAGTATTTTTTGTACTTATTATTTAAACTTTTGTGCCTCATGTCTTAACAATGTCTCCAATTACTCTTCTTGGATTTCCAGATGGTTGAAATGCAATGCTCAATTTGGTTTTGACCACCCTCCTGTCCTTCACTTCTGTGCATATCCGTCCATAACTACAATACAATTTCCCTCAGTGACATTACTTTTTTTTTTTTTTTTTAAAGGCTATACGTAGAAATTAATGTATGTACTTAGGGAAGAGGTGAAAAGAGGTAGTTTTGGATTTATGCACAACACTTTCCCAAGGACGTGACATTCAATAAGCAACTTTACTGTTCAGCTTGAAAATTTTAAAGACAGTAGCTATTGTATTTTGTCTAACAGCCAAACACATATACAGTAAGTAAGTAGATAGTGTAGCGCCTAATTTTTCATCATGTCTCCCTCTGATATGCATTGACAGTACTGAGCCTCTCTCAACCAAGTGAAATAGTCTATAGGCTACAGTTGAATTCAGT
>JANZYA010000051.1:11073469-11084087 GCA_027575145.1 Gyps rueppelli | reverse complement strand
ATGTGGAGGTGACGAAGCGGGGAGACGGGGTTGGCATGGGATGCGATGGAGGAGGCTCGCTCCGAGCGGGTCAAAGAGTTCTCAGAGTCCAATTAGCATTTAGAATAAAACTGGAGATATCTTGATCCAGCCCCTAGATTTAACTCCAGACTGCTGCGAATGCAAACTGCATTTATTGGTATGTGTCTCTGAATGCAGACACATGACTTTGGCTCTAATTACACATGTTCAGTTGGTATTTCTGGGGAAGAAGGTGAAGATCTATTAAAAGTGATGTTTCATTCTTGCAACTGGGGAGTAAAGCACAGCAGAACCTGCTTATCTCTGCTTGGATGTAAAGACGTTAATGAAAATTGAATAAAATAGAAACATGACCTTAACTTATTGTCCATTCCTTCTGACTCTAATTAAACAGACCCTAATGGGCAATGAGCAGGGCTTGTGGACTACCTAGAAAATTACTGCACTTGCCTCTGGTGCCTAGTGATGGCCAGTTGTGGGGAGAAATAAGCCACCATGCCCTCCTGAGATACCTATGGATGGTGCAGGACAAGGCAATATGGGACATGCCTTCTCCCACATCCTTGCAGCACAGCTGTTGGGAGCTGGTCTGGACACAAGCAAAGGTCCAGGCGGAGTCAGGCCATGATCTATACTTTGGGAATTAATTGTTGCACATCATCTTCCAAGAAGCCATATTCCCTTCTGTTCATGCCCTCATTTATCCCTTTCTTTAGGATAGCATGAGTAAATCCTGAGCCTCAGGGATGCTTCATGTGTTACTGGTGCAGCAGAGCCAGTGGAATGCTGCAGAAAAATTAATTCTGGAGATTTTTTGTTAATTATAAATTCTTAATTAGGGTCAGCGGAGTCACCTTCTCCCTTTATGCTTGCTTTGCACTAGCTCATGGGAGAATCTCTGTGATCGCTAGTAGATGAAAGTTGTCAGGATTGTCAGAAGGCTGGCTGTCATGTGTGCCCCACTCTCTGAAGTACACAATGTATCTTCACACCCTTCAAGCAACCTTCAAGCAATTCTGGGTGCCAGGACATGACCACTTGGATACCTTGCCTCTAAATGCCTTGGAGAAGTTGGTCTTCATCTTTCTGAATCATGGTTCTCCCCTACAGATGGGGATAATAGCATTCCATCTTCTGGGGAGGTCTAAATTCATCAGCGCAAGGAAGAAAATGTGGTGGAATAGATCAGGTAAAACCCTCCCTAATCAAACACAAAGCAAGTGCAAGAACTATGATCTCAAAAACCAGATAAGTATAGGTCAGGATTTGAGCAGCAGTCTCACATGGAAATGCAATAAACACAACTTATGAAAGGTGTGGGCACAATTTGTTAAAAAATACTGCTGCCTTCTTTTATTCATCTTAGCAGTGAAAAGAACTAATCACAATCAAAGCTGAATTTTAAGGGAAAAAAAAAAGAAAACTCCAGTTGACAGCTGCCTCCTTTTCCAAGACCAGGCCTTTCTTTGACTGCTAAATATGAAGACTTCTCATGTGCATTCATTGACCTTCTCAAACTGTCTAGATGAAGGGAAGAGACTATGATGATTAGCTACTGAATATGCTGAAATAGGAGTGAGAGTAAATTGTGTGTGATCTGAAATGGGTTTTCAACATTTTGAGTTTCTAATTTCATTTTCATTTAACACATCAGAGATACAATTTGTCCTGCAAGCTGTGGTTTCAGTAATATCAATTAGCCAGCCTCAGGGCATGTGTGATTATCAAGAGATGGGCATAAGCTTTGGAACATAGGAAGGTTTTTGTCTGCTTCTTGCATCTCTTCTGTGGTATAATTATCTCTCTACAGGGGTATCTTTCACTATTAGTGATATTTATTACTATTTTTGCAGAGTTCAGCAGAGAGAGTTCATGTAGAGAGAGAGTGACAGCCACAGGCACAAATCAATTTAAGCAAAAGTAGAAAATTAATTTTATTCTTAGTGCCTCAACACAATAGAATTAAAGGTGTATTAGAGATCACACAGATAAGCAAGATCTCTCCCTGAGAAAAAGTATTTGACTATTACCAGTGCAGTCACCAAAGTGACAATTCCATCACTAGTTGGAATTTGCACCTAAGCCATCATGGAAAAACCTTCCTACTTCTCCAGTGGTGGGAGACTCCCCTAAACTTTGGAATATTATTGTAAAATACTTGAAAAATTGTGTTTCACCAAAAGTAGTAGTTATCAAGCTTAAAGGGTAAGAAAGTTTTGACTTTTTTTCTTTTGTTCTGTTACGTTTTATTTAATTACTTGCACTTGAGGAAATACATTCATAGAAGACATCTGGGAAATAAATGATAGCTCAGTATCTGATTGGAAACCTTTGTAAAAGCACTAATTGGAGCATTTTTGTTACATTAATTTTTTTGTCTTACCTACTTTATCATGAAAGAGAAAAATCTTCCTAACATCATATCAACAACTTTTGTTTGAAAAAATAGTTTTCACACAGTAAGATAAATAATCTTAAGTGGAAATATTTTTTAATTCGAGGCTGCCCTCTTTTTTTGCAACTGATCTGCGTGACTATTGGAACAGCATCTCTGCCAGAGTCATTACACTGAAATGCAGAGCTGAGCAGTTTGGTGGCAGTATGTATTGACGTTTTTGCAGCATCATGAGTCTGGCAACTGGGCTTGGGGAAGTTTCAAGCAGTGGGTCTTTACAATAGCAACTTGATTCTGCAGACAAAAAGCAAAAGATTGGCAGAATTATTAAAGTATCACAATAAAGGCAAGGATGTCTTCTGCAGAACGTGGCGCTGAGCTTCGCTATTAGCTGGCAGCCGCTTTTGTCAGAGGCGCAGAAAGGCACAGCTTTCCCCGCATGTCAAGAGAAACACAAAGGTGTCGAGCCTTAAAAGAATATGAACCTCACTGTAATTCTAAACTTTGTTGAAGTTGGTCATACCTCTGAGAGATCTACAACAATAACTGAGAAGCAGTATAATCCATGAGCTGAAACATCAGTTCCAAGGCCTTTCAGTAAGCATGGATGTACTCACACAACATAAGCACCTTGAAAGTGTGTTAAATTGTATTTACTCTCACTTGGCTTTTTTTGGCATGTCCCTGTATGTAAACTCCCTATGTGCATCTCTATACATGTTTGCAATGGTATTGAGAAAGTATCTTTTGTAGTTGTATCTCTAAATCATTGAGCAGTCTACCCATTACTGCCCCTATAAACTGTCTACAGAATATATAAACACCCTGCCTTTTATATATGCATCAACTTGGATTATGTCATTGCCATCAATTAATCTCCATTATACGCATTTTTTTTTAAAGGCTGTCCAGTGCAAAGCTTTATATAAAAAATGGTGTGGACAGAGGCACTAGGTTAAAAACAGCTGAGTACCCGTGGCACAGGCAGTCTGTCAGCGGAATCACAATAATTGACCATGTGCATGTTCTTAGCATGCCCCAATTGCAAAGTAAAATGTGTTAGTTTAAACCACCATGAAGGTGCCCGCACCCTCAAACAGTCAATAGGATGCAATGTGGCTATTACAACTTACAGTCTGCACCACATCTTAGAACAGGCTTAACTGTGACCCTGGCATAGCTTGGAAGCTTCCACTGTTACATGCCAGGCAATAAAGAGCCAGAAGAGCCATTCATTTTTATCAGATTACAGTACAGAAAAAAACAGGGATCAAGAACTACCCACCAATGCCACTTTGAGCAATGAGGCATAAGACATCACCAACTTGGGCTGCTCAAACCAGTGAAATCTCACCATGTCATGAATTGTGAATCTTGGAAGCATGTGGTCCACCTCAGCTCTCAGCAGTTTCAGAAAGTTATGAAGCTACCTGAAACAGAAAGCTGACATTTCAAAAGCTCCCATGAAACGCTGTTTTTTTAAATTTTGGGTTCACAGTACAAGATCATTTCATTTTGACTATGCAACCTGTTTATCAAACAGATATGCTGTGATTTTACATTACAATAATCCTGCTACTGTTCCTAGCATCCTTTAATACAATCCAAAACAATGCTTACTTACTCATTTAGTGAGGCAGGTTATTTGATACTATTGAAAAATCTGCCTAATATTGATAAAACAAGCAAAGTAAGGTGATTCTTTTCAACCTGATCAAAAGTTTTGGCAAAATCCAAAGGCTTCTGCGAAAATTTCTGATTTGAAAAAAAGGATGTACTGCTGCAGGGGAAATGTCTCCTTTCTTAGTCAAACAGTGAAACTGTATAAAGTGAGTAGTAAGAGTGCTCATAGTGTCTCCTAGCTACAAATACATTTGTGACAATACAGCTCTTATCCCTGTACAAGTCCATACTTTTCTGGTCTTGGCTTCAGCCCCTTCACTTCAGGCCTTAGTCTTTCCCACACTCTGCTTCCTCAAAGATTTCTGGAAACCCAAAGAAGATTTAAACAAGAAAAATAAACTCCTATTAGTCTTTGAGAAAACACAGCTACTTTCTAAAAAAAGTCTCAAAATGGAAAGTAGGCTGAATAATCAGAATTTTATTTTATTCATACAGCTGGTTAAATTCTGCAGGCCCTGAATATTCTGCTCCAAGTTATCTCCATCACAGGAGAGAGAAGCAGTAGCAGAATTTATGCATAGAGGGAGACTATCGATGTGTCTATATCTAGAGTTCAGCTCATTTTATAACTTTTGAGAAGAGTTTTTAGAGTCTAAACAGTTATTTTAAGAAGCTACCAGTTCATCAGCAGCAACTAAAAACCAGAACCTCCTCTTGATGCAAATCAGTCTGTGGCTACACAAGCTGCGTAACAAACACTGCTGCGGCAGATGCTGAGTTCATTAAAGGAAATGTAAAGTAGTGAAGCATGTTGTCATTAGCGCATATAGAAGTAAGGATTTTATTAACGGTCTTAATCTGCTGTCGTGTCAGTTAATGCATTTGCCAAGTGGTGTGACAAGGATTGACTGAATCTTACAGTGAATATGAGAGTGAGAAATGTGTGTGTGAGGTAACCACCCCCCATAAAGACTGATTTTTGGAGAGAAATATTAAGAAAATCCATGAAGAATTGAAAGAAGTGGAAGCCTATATAAATTCCCCTTAACTCTTTAAATCTGTGAACTTTGTGAGCCTCTTTCAGTTAATATTGTTGTTAATAAGCTGCTTCCCATATATTTTATTATCCTTGTTTTAAAGGTAACCTAAGACAGAAGAGGCCTAATCCAGCAGAGCAGGTACTTTGTTTTATGAAAAGTTAACAGGATAGAGAATAAAAATTAATGAGATACCTAACTTGGCATTAGTTTCCTAACAAGGCAGCTGTGAGTTGATTTCTTGTATAAAAACTAAACAGATCAAGTGTATTTGGAAAGACTTATATGCTTTCAAAATGCAAACAAATGTGGAGGATAATATAAGATTACGATCTGCTTTCACTGATCTGTTGAGCAATGAGCTGCAAGAACATTACTATTGCCTCTTTTTAACTTAGTTTTTGTGACAGTACTCCTTAGAACTGCATTTAAAAGTAGCCATTTAATCTGCATGGTGAAAAATGAGGGTAACTTGCCATTCTATTAGGAAATAAAAGTAGCAGTATTCTAATTGGACTTTTAATAGGTTCTATATTTAAATATGAATGAGAAGCAGAATCCTTTCAATCCAGAACAGAAATTGCTGCCCCTCCATCCTAAATCCATAGGAAAAAGAAGTGTAAATTGTAGATGTTTGTAACTTGAAACTGTGTATCATCATTTCACACACATGGCATCCAAGGTTACAGTTTTTATTCCTGGCTGAATAAGGTTTAAAAGAATTTTTTTTTTCCCTGCAGTATGACTTTTATTATTTCACAAAGAAGGGGGAAGTGATGACACCTAATCTTACTCAGGGAGATGGATGATCTGTTTGTTTCTACAAAGGAAACTGGGTCTGAAGCACTTTATTAAAGGCAGAAGAGAGCAAATAGAAAAACTGCAGGTGGGAGGGCTTAAACTTCTGGTCTCACTCACAGAATGTCTTGCTTATTTAACGATGTAATGTGGAAACTCATTTTTGATCTTGTGACGTATGCAAGAAATTAAAACCTTCATTCCAAAAAAAAAAGCAGAGGTAGATTTTTTTCCTGCCCTGGTAACCAAATATTTATTGATGCTATAGTAAATGATGTTTCCCCGTCAAGTTTTTAAAGTTTAAAAACTTTCATAGAAAGCCTTGTGACAGTATGCTTTTTCACCAAGTTAAAAGTTTTTAAACAGTAGTTTCTTCCCTTCATGTTCTCTCATTTATTTGGTGCCTTGAGAAAAGGAAGTTATGTGGAATTTACAGAATAGCAAGTGTGTCCTTTTAAGGGATGTGATTTTTATGGAGCTCTCAGGGCCTACTTTTACTCATGTTATTTAAATGTTTGGGGGCTATATAATGCTTTGCAACTAAAAGCAAGGGTTGCACTCACTGCTTAGTGGTTAAGGTGAGATTTCTCTAAAAGAAAAACCTAGTGGCTATCAGTAGTGCTGCAACCTGGCATGTGCTTTTAGTGTTTATAGCATTAAGCTTACTGTTTTCTGGAGCATGAATTAATCCCTGTTATGTACTGGCTTTCTGCACTGGGATGATTTGTAGCTCCTCTCTGCTGGGATGGTCCCCCGAACAGGGCTGATTCAGCAGCAGCTGGCAGGTCTTCCACTGATCAGGAAGGCTGTAGCAGAGGAGGCTGGTGGGGGCCAGGGAGTCAAGGGGATAAACCAAAGACCAGAGACCATCTGGTTCTGCAAAGCAAGGAGGTAAATCCCCAAAGTGGGGGCATCCCTGCAGCAGCATCTGCTCCGATGCTGCAGGGAAACCGAACTGGAGGCAAAAACCAAACTTTTCAGCATTTCATTGACTCCTTTTCTCATTTTATTTCCTTTCCTTTCACCTTCTCATTTCCCTTCGGCTTGAATTAAGAAACCTATCCATAGCTCATCAAGGAACAAAAATAGGCACGCTGCAGATAACACTTTTTACAGTAACTTTTGAATTTGCTAGAAATTATTTCTAGACAGGCCAGCTTATTTCTGCTTATCGCATAGCATGAGGAAAAGTTTTAAAATGTGGCTGACTGTGGACAACATTAAAATGTTTGGCCAATGTGGAACAGGAAAAAGTGATGTGAAAAGGCTATAATGAAGCACTAGATAATCTGTCCAAAATTAATGCAGTCCATTTTACTGACTGATATCCTATGGTACAATAAGCAAGAGACACAAGATGTCACTGTAGAGGTTTCTCACCAACCTCTCTCTCAAGTGTTTCCAGGGGTACTCAACACATCAGAGGGCCCTTCTCCCTTTGCATTGCACCATGTGCAGCCAACCCCAGCCAAAGATATTTGCTTCCAGTAAGTGACAAGCATGCTCAGTGGGATGGATAAGCTATCTGAATGCTAATATAAGGAGAATATGGGACAGCCTGGATAAAGTATGAAACTACTTCTTTAACAAGTTATAGAGGCTGGAGTTGGCATTTTTATAACAAATAGGGGATAGAAGAATGCAATTTTTCATTAACTAAAATAGTCAAATACAGTATTTGGTAGCTGTAATAAAGTGCTATGACAGTGTGAGACATAATACAGTTGCATTTTTGTCTATCATCTTATAAAAGTTGTTCTGTTTTACTATGAAATTCAACACAGTCCTATTTGTATGTTTGTGAAATCCCTGTAGTCCTACAAAAGAAAGATGGGTTGCTATTAATGCTTCTGGTGTCTGAATAAAATTCATATGGAGCTGCTGGTGAAGCTGGATGCCCCAGAAGGGGCAGAACTCACAGCCAGCATGCTTGGTGTGGAAGAAGAAAACAACAAAAAAAGACAAGCCTTACTTACAGAACAGTTTTAGGCACATGTTGCTTTAAAACAGATGACTTTTTTGATTTAGCAGCTATTGCTGTTCATAGCAAAACAGCATGAGAACTGCACCACGTACTCTTTGGGCAAAGGAATGCTTTGAGCAGACTGGAATGATTAGGTAGAAGAGGTTGAATGATGTGAAGGGCATCATTACCTGTGATCACAAGTCTGCTTGTTAAGACTTCTCTTCAACAATCCAAACAAGATAATTGAGATGGTGTGGAGGTGACAAAGAAAGTAATGTTGGAATGCGTGAGTGAAGTGATAGATGAAAACTGACGTTGAATGGAAAAACCTCAAAGAGCCAGTAAAGAATTTAAGTTGCTTGTTATGTTCTTACTGATGGGATTAGGTGTTACAGCTTGACCTTCTGAGGCTTGCTCTGATCTCTCTGACTGAGTCTGGAAGACAGGCCTTGGAGAACACGGGTTCAGGGGGAAAGCACCCGTTACATGCGTTCTCTGTATCCTTTTAAAGAGGCCTGCTAGATCAGTCTGCGTGAAAAACATTGCCAGTGTCTTTCTCTAATGCAGAAATTCAGTTTCTCTACCAAACCGTGCCATTAAAACAGTGAAAACTGGAATACTCAGGAGATATCCAGATATTGAGTATTTGGAGAGAGGAAATAGAGGGGGAGAAGAACTATTAAGTATGCTTTATTTTGCTAGAAGCATTTGGCACCAGAGTCATAAGCACTACATGCAAGCGTTCACACCCAGATCCTCCAAAAATGTGTGCTCTAGCTTCTGAAGTACATGAACAGGCCCACCAAACATTCTTCAGTTCCAAAAGCCTTGACTGATTGCAAGGTAAATATCTACCCCATCTTCTGAAACCCTCTTTTTTAAGGATAGGGAGAGGAGTAATTAAGGCTAAGGCATCTATCAACTATAGCACCCAAGAGTGACATTACTTAGCCCTTCTTCAAGGCAACAGTACAGAGACAAGAACCTCAAAGTATATATCTTACCATGTTTATCATCCGCAACTCAGAGGGTCCCATAGAGTTCTTCCACCATAGGAGTTCAAAACTGAAGCCAATCGTACCATGAATCACTAATTTGAGATGCAAGAACCACACCCAAAATCTTACCCAGCAGCAGAACACTTACCCTAACTTTACCACATCCAGGGCACAAAAACAGAGGGCTTACAGGTCCAAGGTACTGCTCTTACTATTTGCAGTTCTCAGATGGGTCTCTGGCAACTGTCTGGGAGCGCAGATGCTCAATGCACTTATAGACGTCTGCATTATGCACACCTTACATAGAGGTCTATGACTGGGAGCTGAATCCTATTCCTTAAGGAAGGTGGGAGGAATCCCAGCAGTCACCCTTACAGGAGTGGGCCATGTAAAATCCATTTTTTTTGGCCCTAGGGAGATACAAGACCTACATTCATCTTTCAGTGATGTTGCATTAGTTTTATCTTTTTCATCACACTAGTTAAGGTCCCAACCCCTTTATTCTCTCCAGTGTTGTTAACATCTCTCCTGCAATAGGTGCCCAGCAGAAGGTGTAACAGGTCCCTGGTTGAGAAGGTTTCAGCCCAAGAATAAATTCTATCCCCAAATAGACCCAAAGTGTAGACGCTGCCATGCTTGCACTGGCAGGATTTGTCCCCTGGTCTGTAAACTTTATTGAATGGAGACTTTATTTTTCTGTTGCTCCAAGAGCTTCACTGAGCTCTGAGCTGGTTTGTGTGTGTTTAACGTATAACAGACCTGGAGCCAATGGTGGGATATGGGGAGAAACCAAAGGAATGTGGACATGGGAGGGACTGGAAGGCACCTGCATTTGAATGGGCTTTAACTCTCACCTCAAATTAAGCCCAAACTGAACTTTTCTTCTACTCTAAAACACTTCACTCTGCAGAGCCCAAGAAGGAGCCAGACCTGCAAGACAAAGGGCTGGATGGTACAGGCTGGAAGAGCCCATGATGAGCCACAACCAAGACTGGGAAACCCAGGTGAAGTAGGAGGCAGCTTGAGGGACCATCAGTTCCACTGCTGTCTTCTCTGCATGTTTTACCACGACATCATCGCTGCAGAAAGGGGTCCTTGTACACTGGTCCAGTTGCCTTGGCATTTTCCTCCTCCTCTTCTTTCTCCTCTGCTGCCTGACAGCCCTGGTCTTGGTGGTGTGCAAACACAGGAAGAGATGATCCTTTCCCCACAGCATTTATCATCAATCTATCCTACTTACTTTATTAAAAAGTTGTTTGCTGTTCTTGCAATGTCCTGAAAAATCTCTTTCATTCTTTTATGTCTGGTTCTCTATTTCAATTTTACCTGGCTTGACTTATTTATTGAATTCCTTTTCCTACGTTGAATGATTTAGTTGTTGTTTTATCTAGTTGATTGTTTTCTTTCTCTAGTTGTGATTCACAAGAGACATGGTTTCAGTTTTACATCTTAGCATAAGTTTGTCCTTTTTATTGATTCTGCATTTTTTATGTTTGCAATTTCAAAATCACTTAATAAAATCTTAACTCAAAGTCTAAACTATAAAGAGCAGTAATTCATTTTAGTCAAAAAAGGGAAAGACATGCAAACCACAGTTTTTCTAAGTATAGAAAAATAAAAGCAATTGAATGAAAAATATTCATAATGATAGATGAGAGACAAATAGCACCAGAAAAGTATGATGCGACCTGAGGATGGTGTGGTCCAAACAGTAATGAGTCTGACGACAAGTTATAAAGCAAAGCTGTATTGAGGCAGTACGAAAGATGAGCAGCAATGC
>JANZYA010000051.1:10406644-10416760 GCA_027575145.1 Gyps rueppelli | reverse complement strand
ATATCCATTCTTAGTATTTTCCTGGTTTTGACAATCACCAGTTTTTCCTCTTTTTTAACTTAAAATTCCACCATTTCTAAGGTGCTACTGAATACGGGTCAGTATAATTAAAGTACTGCTGGCAGAAATTTAAAGAGAAGAAATTCAATAGAAAAAACATGATGTTTTGTATTCTAAGTATTTACAGCATTCAATAAAGATAATCCAGGCAATATTGGCCTAGTTGTAAATTAATTTGAATTCCTAAGTGTTGTTTGGGTTTTTGTTTTGGTGTTTGGTTTTTTTTTTTTTTTTTTTAACAGGGTAGGAGGGAGGGGGAGCGATGCCTTTTTTTTATTGTGGTTTTATTTTCAATCTAAACGTAATGATGCTTTACAACCTACATCAAAAAATACTTTGGCAGGTAAGCCACAGTATTAAATACGAGGACAGAGGAAAAAGTGGACAAAGGGAAACTGAAGTCTTGGAACACATCCTGCAATGTTCGGGACAGAACGCTTCTACTGTCTAGTTTGCACAGACCTCATCAGTTCCCTCCCCGAATAGCTGAAGATTCAAGGAGCAGGAAGCTCCTCTTAGCCAGCGTCCCTTGATTGCGTAGGCTGTGCTGTCCTTATTGCACAGGACCGTGTCGGGCTGAACTCAGAGACCCAACGAGGTAAAAAGGTAACAGGATAAATGTTTCACATGAGGAACCAGCACAGAAAGTTGTCTTTTGTGGCAATGCTAATGAAACTCTGATGACAGGAAAAACTGATCATGGTTTAACGAAGAAAGTGAACGGTGTATGAGTGGAGTTCATAGACGATTTCAATTTTGAAGCGAGTAGGAAGCAAGTAGCACAGAAGCTTGAAGTGTGAGATAAATAGCACATTCTTGAATTCTTCTGCAAGAATGACAACACAGCAGCATTATACTTGTTGCTGGAACTGAGGAAGCTGTGCTTCATAGAAGGTGGTGTTAATAGAGTCAGGATGGTTGTGTTCGTGTGCAAATGTATGGAGTGGGCTGTAAGTCTTTGTAGCTGAGGTGGAAGAAGAGAAATAGCAATGAGAAGGTCTGAAGAGCTGAAGAATAGATACGATTCGCAGGAAGAGGATGACAAATTTTAAATGAGAAATTGTTAAAATAGGGGCCAACCGAGACAGCAACTTCTTTAGTTTAGAATATTTAAGAAGGTTAAGGCAGTTTACTGTAATAAAAAATAAAGTCCTGCTGTGTCATCAGATTTAGCTGTTCTCTTTGATGTTAGATGTATTTTAAAGGAAACAAGAGAAAGTTTGGCCAGAAGCAATTTTTATGTAGATTGAACATTAGTGCTTCCATTATCTCTTGTAATTCAGATCAAATTGAATCAGTGTTCCCTGACTTCTGGTTGCTGACCAACATTATCTTCCTCATAATATAGCACTTTCTTTCCAGGGTTTACTTGATATGCTCAAAGAAAATCTGTAAAAAAATCTGGAAAAAACATACCAGGTACTTGAGGAAAAATAGCTGACTCTTAACACATGATTATTATTTTTTTTATTTCAAGGTTAGCCTTATAAACAGAAGGTTTTGGTCTTTTCTTGCCTAAAAATTGCTGCCTTCATCATCGTTTCTTCCCTGGTTATTCTTTGAGAGAGGAAGTGAGGAGAAAGTGGGAAGAGGGAGGGAAAGAGGAGGTTTGCTGTTGACTTGAACAGTTTTAAAGGATGTTTTCATTTCCTCTGCTTGTTTGCTCCTAAGAAGAGATCAAACATAAACAATCCACTTGCTTTTACTGACTTGAGCCAAAATACCAGGATAATTGTACCCAAAAAGGGGTGACTTCACACACTTTTGCAGGCAGACACACCTACTCCAAGCCAGAATCTATTCCTGACCTACTTCACTCAACACCAAGTTTTAAAGAGATGATTAGAACAATACTTTATTTCAAATATGTCAGCTAGTCAAGGCTAAGTTTGCCCTTTCTAGTGGTATCTTTTTGAGAGGTAGGGTGATAATCACAGGTATTATCAGAGGTGTGTTTTTTTCTCACTTTAAGCCAAAAGAAAAAAGAAAAAAAGACTTTTTCCAAACAAAAAGGCAGGTGGCAATTTTTCTAAAAGACACCATCAAACAAACAAGAAATTCAATTCAGTTTTTATCTCTTAATGCCAGAAAGCGAGTGAGGTTCCATTTGGGTCAAATGTATGAGCTCCCTGACTGGCACAGCAAACAGAAATATTCAACGGATTTGTAATTTACCGTGGAAACTGACTGGTCTGATTCAAAATAATGTTGTCTGACTGTGCAGGGTCAGTGAGTTGCCCTTTGTTAATGCACAGCTAGCCAAGATCTACCATGCACAGATGCCGGAAAACCAATTAGCTATTCTAAGAAGCATTGGCAGATAAAATGTCCCGATCAATCACACAAAATATGCGTATTCCCTTATTTCTGTAACTCCTGTTTGAAAATGATCGCTAATAGTTCTGAATGAACTCATTTAGTTGCTGAATATCCCAGCAGGCTTTTTTGGAGCCAGATATAATTTGAATATCATTTGATGTATGAATCCTTAGGAAAGAACGTAGCTGTGCATATAAACTGATGTCACATATATTTATACATATAAAATGGGTATGTATAAGCAACAAATGAGGGTTGCTTACTCTGCTGTTTATCATAAAAAGCTGAGGATTATTAAATTAGAATGGCTACATTATGCTAATTTATTTTTTATTAGCAGCTTACTAGAACATTTTACTGCTGAATGTACTATTTTTTCCTATACGTTATTAATGCAGCCATACCAGTATGCTAATGCATTAGTGTTAAATAATTTAAACAATAGAGTATTATCCAGCTTCAGAATACTTGTTTGACTAAAATTACACTTGTAAGATGAGTTCAGTGACTATTTCAGTGCATGGATACTAAAGAATAGAGTCTCTTCTTTTTTTCCACAGAATCAATAGGAAGCAGGTGAGAAAGTGAAGTGAAATTGTGCTCAGTGTTCGGCAAAGCATGCTTGTTTATGCAGCTAAAGGTGAGAGAGATCAAGAAGAATAGGTAGACAAGAGGCTGAAAACCAGCCGAGATAGCTCAGAAAGATGCACACACAGTGCACGTCTGGTTATGGCTTTTGAGGATCCCTTTCAAATAATCATTTTGTCCAGCAAAGACACTCAGTACAAGCCAGCAAAACAACTGCCCGTCCTAAAGAGGGAAGGTATCTATTTACCATTCATCCACATACAAACACTACCTATTTTGTCTCAGCCTTTCCTCTTGGGCATAAGTCCTCCTTTCTCAAGGCAGGAGGAAGGAAAACCGAGTTACCGTAGCCCTTGTGAGGGTGGATTTTCCTTTCCTCTTTTATTCATGAGTTCATGACTAGTGACTGGAGGGAAACAGCAAATGTACTTCCCTGCTTTCTGCCCGCACCCCTTCACTGGCTCTCGGAAAGGGCTACCCAGATAGCAGGGGCTGCACTTGGTGTCAGGCTCAGACAAAGTTTCACAGAGACTTTGTTTGGGTCAAAGGTTTTTGCTCTACAGCCACTTGAATGGGGTCAAAGTAGATAGGGGACAGCTAAAACAATGATGCAGAGAGCTCCCAATGGAAACACATTGATTAAGACCAAACGCCTGTGTTTTCTTCTTTTTTCTCATGCTGAGAATTTGGCCATTCATGCATTTTTCTGTGGACGTCACTGAAGCACCCCATTTCTCTCCTTTATTTGAGCTGAACCTGGAGGCACACTGGGCTACCATCCAGCAAACAGCTCATGAACACTCACTAAAAACATGGTCTGGTATCATTATATCCAAAAACATCTGTCCTGCAGATACTGTTGTGCAACAGGAAGAGCTTGCAGGCTGCCAGTTGCAACCTTGGAAAGACGGCTTAGCAAGAAGAGGAAGAGAAGGTGTGAGAGAGGATATAAACGTGTAGCTATATAATTAAGAAGTCATATAGGAGATTAGAAACTGATTAGGAAAGGCAAAGGAGAATACAGAGCAGTACAATTTGGGTAAAACATATTGTCTGGCTATTCCCCTCCTTATTTGTATTCAACATACAAATGCCCAGAGAAAATACTATCATCTCCCTGATGAGCTGTTAACAGTAGCCAGTATTACCAATGAATAGATAACAGCTTCCCTCTAACGCTGGGTAGAATTAAGTTTCAGTATGCGATACTATGGTTTTATACAGGGAGAAACTGAGGCCAAGAGAGATTAAGAGAGTTACTTGAATTTTTCTCAGACAGCTAGGAGTACAATTCATTTATCCTGATTCCAAAGCTTAAAAAGGCTTTGATTAATCTTTTCTTCTGAAAATTGATAATGATCTGAGCATGTGTTTGACTCCTGGAATACTATATTTCTTCAGCTGTGAGACTGCAGTGATTCTACTGAATTTATACTGGAAAAAAAGCTAGTTAAATCATTGATCCTTTACATTTATACTAGCTGATTTAAGAATGTCATAACAGTTAATCAAGAAGTGCTCTATTAAATTTGTTAATGATTCTGAATTTGTATTAAAAAAAAAAAAGTGATTTTTCAGCTTAAGCCAGACAACACAGTGTTAGGATTTGTTTTCTTTTCTTTGCCAGAAAAGTATAGAAGCTGTAAATTATATATGGAAAATATTTTTAAAGAACAGTGTTTTCAGGATAAGAGAACTGAGTGCAGCTGGTTTTGTATATTTTCCAAATCAGATTTCAAAATGGGAACCAGCTGCTCATCTGTTGCTCTTAGCTAAAATGCCAGCATATGCTGGTTGTCGCATGATGGCCATTTTTTAAATAATATACATGAGGAATACTGGATATGATCTTGATGTCGGATTCAGTTGCAAAGTATCCTCACCTGGTCGCAGCACCATCTTCAAGTGCTGCAGGCCCCTATCCCTGTCTGCTGGGTACCCTGGGCCCATCTGTTCTCCTTAAAAAAAAAAATTTTAAAAAATTATACATTCTGGAAATATCATCTGTATAACTACTTTCTCCTTAACAATCTGGGTTTATGTGGTTTTTTTAACTCCTCTGTGCTTTCAGCATTTCACACTGATCCAGTGCGCTCTCCCCTCCTCCTACTCTGGGAGGAATCAGTCAGTCCCCAGACTCAAAGCTCTGCGATTTAGGAAGAAAAAAAGGACACAGAAGTCTTCTGCTGTTTATTCCACTATTGGCAACACGTATGGGCCCTGTCACAGGTTTATCTGGTGCTGTTACTCTGCATTTTTTTCAGCCAGACAAGGTTTGTGAAAAGGTTTTATCTTCATTCACAGTGTCTAATAAGAACAGAGCTAAGATTTCTTCATTGCTTTGCTTTTTACTATGAGCTTTCCAGTACTTAACAGATTTTCAGAGCTACACAGCAACTGCCTTTATTCTTTTCACTTGCAGTTAGCTCTCTCATGTTTTCCCAGGCTAAAGCTTATTAAAAATGCATAGAGAATAGAGGCTTATGTAGAAAAAAAATGCTAAGAAAAAATTCTAGTTAATTGGAATTTGGAAAGAGTTGTACTATCACAGGTTTAAAATCCAAACCAGATTTCCAAACCCAAGCTGGTTAGATTTGCTTTGGCCCAAAACCTGTTTTTAAGAAGAGTGTTTAATGAAAGTGTTAAAGGAAACATCAAGTCTGACTTTCTTAAAATTCTGCAGTAAAGATGTTTGAAATGAAAAAGCCATTTTGACTCAACACATCTAACACTTTTAACAAAATGTGTATAAAAATTAGTTACTTCAAGTATCTGCAATGTAACACTGATGTGTATATTACATATAAATACTTCTAATAAAGATATCAGTGGGCAAAGACAGCAGTACAGTCTTTGGTGCTTGCTGTCCCTCAGACTGTGTATGGTATTACCTGGGAGAGTACTAACTGGCACAAACCATAAGTTTGGTTTCTTTTCTTTGAATCGCTGAGATAACTTTAGAAAACATCTAAAATGAGTACATTTCCATAATGTTAAAATTTAAAGAACTTTTTCTCCTTTTAAAAAGTTAAGAATTTTACTTAAATTAGGTCTCAATTTCTTCATCTGTGTATTAGGGACAGTAACAGAGACAGTCATTAGCGGCGCAGCAGAACTCGGTACATTAATGTTTCAAGGTGTCAAAAATCAAAACTTGGCTACAGGAAGGCATATGGAAAGGGCAATTCAGTTTTTCAGGCTTTTAAAACAAACAATAAACAACAACAATAAAAACCCCATACTCAAATCTGTTACACTGTCATGTCTGCTTTATTCAGTTTTATGTACCCCTGAAGTACCTATGTGTTAGCACCCACATCGCTAGAGGGTTCATGCACAGCACCAAGAACTGCCTCCAGCCCCAGCTTACTGGGGCAGGAGAGACAAGGGCTTTGGCCCTACCCGTAGCACTGTACCTGTTCTTTTCCTCAGACAGTCACTTTTCTGAAAGGCACTTTCTAATATCTTTGTCTACTGTAAATACTAAGTAAAGGGTAAAATAAAGAAGCCAGCAAGATCCAGGGAGCTGTTTGGAAATAGTCAGAATTGCAGACACACACAGGCATTGCCCTCCACTGTGACTTGAGAGAAGAAAAGGGAATCTTTTCAAACAGCATAAACTACCCATCTTGAGAGAGGCCAATGGCACCCCTAACTTCATGAAATGAATTTCGTCTCTCTGCCTGCAGTCTGTCTGCTTGATCTGTCAACCCTGAATTTTCACTTACCTACCTGATTTGAAAATGGGGAGATATTAGATTTTTCTCTGAAATGAACTGCTGAATTAACGAGACTCTCTTGTAAGGGCCACAAATGCAAATGAAGGGCTAATTCCCTGTGCCGTGGTGCTCAGCCCTGAATTATGTGGCAGGCACTCTAAGTTATGCAGACAGTATTCTTAGAAATAATTTTTTGAGGTGTCACTACATCAGCCAAGAGCAAATGCAGACGAAAGGCTCAACAGATAACAAACCAGAGGAATTCCCTTCAGTCTGAGATTCATGTCCTCATTCAGGAGTTAGATTTGGAATCTGCTTCTCTTGGGTGTCATCAGAGTATGTTTTGAAAGCATGGACACAGCTGTCCGGAAAATCTGAAAGGATTGCTGGCCAGCTCCTTTTTATTTACAGGTTACATCTGGCTTTGATGTGCTGCAAATACACCTATATGATCTATGTCCAGGTTGACAAAAGTCTAATTTGATGTTTAGCACTAGGTCCTTCATAGCCTTTCAGTCAAGAGCTTCAGTTACATATTAATGGTACAGGTCTTTGTGCAGGTTCAACAGCAGAAACATTGGTACGTACTGGGGTAGGGAATATTGTTTAACCTCATGTGTTGACTGCCAGAAAGCAATTATTTCAAAAATGAATGCTGTTCACTGCAACAAACAATTTCCCCCTAACAAATTGCAGGAAGAATGCAAACAACAAACAAGGTATCCACAGCAACTCGATTAGCTACAAATAATTCCTTTGTAAGCCTTCATTTTTAATTGCTTTTGTGTCCCTAGCTCCTCCTCCCGCTTCCTCCATAAGTCCCTAGTTAAAGAAATATAAATGAGAGGTTAGACTCTTTTATGTTTCTCTGTTTAAAGACAGTCAATAATACACCCCCCCCGCCTTCCTTACCAGCTCTTGAATGCAAATTCTTTTGCAGTTAAACTGACTCAGAGTTACCGCTGAGAGATGTGGACTTTGTGATTACCAGGAGGTGATTACTATGGTAAGTAAAAAGCTTGTTTATTTGTTTTGATTGTTCTGTTCTGATCAACAGAAAAATAATAATAATAAAAAAAATGTCTTGATCTGGGGGCTTACTGAATGTTATTTGAAATAATGCAACCAAAGCAAAATCAACAGCCTAGTTTAATTAGCACTCCAATCCAACAAAATCAAGGATGGGAATTTTTAACCAAGTATCCATTTGCCAAAAAGTTTCTCTCTCCCAGTTCTCCAGCAAACATGAGCATTCACGCCCATGGATGACACCTTACCATGATGCTCAGGCAAAAGCTGGGCCTTAAATAATCTATGCACATCCAACAAGAGCACAAAGTCATTGAAAGTCAAATGATCAACCATTTCAAAAAAGGAGATTTTTCTGAAAAAAAAGTTTTTAACAAAAATTTAGTGTGTGGAAAGGATTTTCTGGCTGAGTACAGGAAGGCAGTAGTAATATCACAAAATGGGTTAATGGAGAGCCTTGCAAGGACACAGTCCAAGAGCTATCCTTATAAAGCTTCTGAACACAGATATGAAATAGATCTGAACACAGGAAACTCGCTAATGCTTGTGAATAGTCTGCCTGGGTAAGTCTGGCAGTATGCTGAGTGACTGGATGTTAGGTGGGCAGTCCAGAAGACCCCTTACAAGCACAGTCAAGGCTTTCATGGCCTCTCTCCCAGTGTACCAAGAAAAGAAAGGACTTGACAGAGCGAGAGATTCCTCTTTGATGATGTCATCCCACCCGTAACAACTCATGTGCTCAGCAAAACAGCTCATGAATGATGATAAGGGAACCAACATACCTTAGGGGTCATCTCATAAGCATAAATCCATGCTAACCTTTTGTATCCATGCTCTAAATTCCCATAGTTTTGCAGAGCTGCTGCCATCCTTTCATGATATGCCTTGTTGAAACTAACACTGCATACAGGGCCATGGCTTTCAACACGTTTTGTAGATAAAAGAAAGTAAGCAGCATGGTTTAGACCATCAGCAGGTCTAAACTGACATATCTCCTGATTCCTGTTGCCGAATAATTCACTGTTATCAGTGGTGATTTTAACAGACAATCTCCTAAACTGCAGTTTGTACTAAGAAGTAAAGGTATATATTATTTGTGACGGCAATAGGCTTCAGTCCTTTTCTCATTACTTTGTCATTCTCAGTTCACCTTGCCATTTCTCAAACAGCAGATTTTTCATCACACGACAAATCCATCCAAAGACACATAACTAGCGCACCAGGACAAGTCAATGCTCTGCCCGTGCAATTTCTCAGAGAAAAATTGTGGGTGAGATTGTGAAAAGCAAGTCATGATGACAGTGCCCCAACAGGTCCCTTTAAAAGTTAAATTAGAAGACAACGCCAAGCATTCACCCTTTGAAAATCCTGTGCTGTTTAGGAGTCTACAAGGCGAGACTCTCTCAGCACAAGTACTCCTAGCGTAGTGTTGTAACGCCAACAGCTTTTTGTTCCTCCCACCCCCTGTTGACAAAAACAAAAAGAAGAGCTAGGCTGCTCGCAAGTTCAAAGACAACTTTGGCCCGCTCTGTAAAATTTCTGACCAGCTGGCTTTATGACCAGCAATCTCTTTCTGTAACTTTAAAGTAGATGCTATGTACATATTTCATTAGGTCTTGGACCTTACAAGGCATTTTGTAAATGTAATTTAAAAATCAATATGGGCTTTGGAATGATAACACAATTAACATTAAATTGCTGAGTTATCCCTGTCTATTTTATACAAGATTGATCATTATAATTTTTTATGCTTAAATTAGATAGAGCAAATTACTTTTTATTATAATGGGCAATCCATATGCTTCATTCAACTTGCATCTCTAATAGCTGAATAATGTACCTGCTGTTTAGCTAAAACTAAAGCCAAGTGTATTTTCTGCAATCCTTTCAAGTTTGTGTCTCAAGAAAAATTATTATTTCTCAAACACTTCAAGATGGGGATAGAACTCTATTGATCATAGAGAAGAATATTTTCCTTCTCTATTTTCTTTTAAAAGGACCATTTTCTAGGGGAAAAAAAAAAATCTTAAAAATTAGCTTGACAACCTAACATTGAAAAAAATTTATAATTTTAGTGTCATATTGAATTGCAGTTTCCATAATAGCTTGAGTAGTAGGGGAGGAGATGCGTGTTGTGGTTTAACCCCAGCTGGCAACTAAGCACCACGCAGCTGCTTGCTCACTTCCCCACAGTGGGATGGGGGAGAGAACTGAAAAAAGGTAAAACTCGTGGGCTGAAATAAAGACAGTTTAACAGGACACAAAGGAAGAAAATAATAATAATAAAAAAACCCAACAACAATAATGAAATGACAATACTAATACTGCTGGAAGTGTTGCCGCTGTGTGAATCCCATTTTCACAGTTGGTTGAGACTAATCGTACAGATTTAAGGGTATTT
>JANZYA010000051.1:4021563-4033158 GCA_027575145.1 Gyps rueppelli | reverse complement strand
TTATCTGCTCATATCTCTCTTGGGGCAGAACTCCGTTTTGCAGTTCTTGCTTCATTCTTACTGATGGTAATCTAACTGGAAAGAATATCTACCATAGCCAGCAAACCTGAAGAACACGGATGAATTTGGCATTTTGCACAAAAACACAGGAGAATTGTTGCTATTATGTAGTATGCCAGAGGCCATCAATTGCTCTGCAGCATACTGCAAATGCTGCAGTTAGGGTTTTCATTAAAAACTCTTGTCCAGGCTCTTCAGTATCACGCAGCAGTGAGCAGGTACATCATCCAGATCTGAATCTTGCACTACCAAGTTGTTCGTGTTCCCATCCTTGCTTTTTCTCCTGCTACTGATAAAATGCTGTTTCTGCCTTATAGAATTGGATGGTGGTTCTTAAAAAATGTACTGATCAGAAACAGGATGAACCCAAACATATCGTCTCTCTTCCTCACTGTTAACTTAAAGAGTAAGCTATGCAGTTGAAATGTGTATACTTAAAGGGAGGATGTCAACATAAAAGTAACCATATTCATAGTCTGTTATGATGTAGATCTTTAGCATACTACTTCTTGCATTTCTCTGTTTAAAGGAGGACATTGAGGAAAAATTGATTTTTTAAGAATTTTGTATGTGAATTACGCGTTTTGGAGTGCAAAGAGGCTGATGCGGGAAGAAAACATATGAGCACCTCAGACTAAAAAGTATGCTGTGCTTGTGTTTGATACTGCCTATGTGATTCTTGGAGGCTATGAGCAGATGAACAAGTTCTTGTGAAATAACATCTAGGGTGAATTGTCCATACGGAGTAACGAAGGACAGAATTGTGCTTCTTGTCATGTAAGGGCAAACATATGGCACACTGCAAAGTTCACTTAACACCTTAGGCTTGTAGCAACATGTTTATCGGCCTGAACCTTTGTTATTATTGCTTGTTTGCTTCCCCCTTTCCATGGAGAAAGTGCCTCCTGCTTTGTTCCCAGTTTAGTCTTACTGCCTGACTGTAGAGAAACGTCCATTCTAGCCATCGTTATCGGGCTCAGGCTGTCTATTTCCCTAGGTGGGATCGGGTTTGAGAATTGCTTTTGTGCTTAAGGCTTTTAGTGTTGTTCCCTTCCTCCTTTTGTGAAAAGGGCAAAATATAGAGAAGTTCAGTAACTTCTCATCCGTAAACAAACGGGCTGAAAGAGAGAGAAGGTTCCAGCCGCTGCCTCCTCCTCAGTGGGTTTGGTGAAAGAAGCTGCGGAGGAGGCAACAGAGTGCATATCATCAAGTTTAAAAGCTTGCTGAAGCTAGGTACAGCTCTGCCAGCAAGGTAGGGCACATAAACATTGCAACACTGTTTTATTTTATTATTCCTGTTGCTCCATTTTTCATGTGAGCTTGGCTTTCTATAGATTTTTGTCTTGAGGACTAGCTCTTGTGGACTCTCTAATATATAGTAAGAATTGAGCTCACAGTTTACCTTTTCCTACAATGCAGGAGTTAATAAGGAATTTTTCCTCTATATGGCTGCTCCTTCCTGTGGTCTCTTGTAGGACCAGAACCACCTTTAATCAGTAAGAGACTGGAAGTTTCTGAACCCTACTCATCACTTTGTAACACGTCAACACTGTGACAATTGTATACAGGGTTATTAATAACTACTTTAGTGTTCTTTTGCTAATACCAGAGAGCATTGTTTTATTTTTATACTACTTAGAGCAACCTATCTATCACATACAATGTTTTCTGTCATGTACTAAGCTTTTAAACTACAAAATCTATATTGTGAATCCTTGTAATTGTTAATATGATTTATTAATTGGAGAGATCAGTTGTCAATCCCAGATGAAATAGATTTTAAATGATTCTTTAACATTGTCAGCACTTATACAAATATTTCAATCTCTCACCATCTGCACTGTTTTTGCAATAATCTTAAAATTGCCCCTTGTGTTTAGAACGTTTTAACACTGATCCAAGAAAGTATATAAGCATATGGGATTTAATGAAGAGACCTCCATGCTTGAAATCAAGCACATACTTAAGCTATTGAGTTGGAACGGTGGTTACAGTAGTCAACACTTGCCTTAACTGAACACTAAATTCTGAAAGCCTTACACAGATTTTTCTTAGGAAGACTTTCAGTGATACCATTTTTCAAGAGGAGACTAATGAGAATTCTGACACTCTCTATTCTGTATTAGTGTCCGGGATAGCAAAGACGCTTTTATTTATCCACTAGAAGACAGCTGGCTGCATTTCAATTATTCTGCTGTGTAATGTTATTGTAAAGTGCCTTGAGAGTCTAAGCTGATGAAAGACTGTGGATAAATGAAAAACATCCTGTCCTTTCCTTTCAAATAACTGTAGATTCAGAGTATGGAAGTGATTCCTTTTAAATTCCACATTTCCAGTGTGAGAAGATACTTTGAAAAAGGTCTTTATTTGTGAATTTTGCGAGTCAATTGTTTATTAGCACCAGATCTTTTAAAAAGAAGAGTAAATGCATATAAAGGAAATAGAAAGGAGTAAAGTATATGAAGAGACGCTAAATGCTATAAGAAAATAATTTATTTATCATAGTTCTTTTAACATTGCTTTTGTACTGTTTTCTTCAAAACCTCACATAATTTTTGTTGAGTCTGTATTAATCTCTGTGATAACACCATACAAAGCAAAAATTTAATCTCTATACTTCTGTGCAGACATGAATGAGGAAATACACTTCCTACTTGCCCCCCAGTCCTTTTTCATGAAGTTTTTTACTTTTTGCTTTCTTGGTATTAGAATTTATTCAAATGTGATGTGTCATACGTGGCAAATACTATTGGATTAATATCCTCTTAGTGCTCATTATATTCCAAATGTATATTGTCAGCAATTTGGATACTAAAACTTAAAAGAAGGGATTTACGTAAATAAAGGTAAAATAAACTGGACTGACTAATGTGAGTCTTCTTTTCATAGGCAGAATTTTCAGAAATCAACTTGATAGCCCACGCTGATGGCAATTACGCAGTAGATATCCAAGTATTTCGAAATGGCACTAAAGTTGTCAGGTAAGAAAAACTAAATAGAATAACAGCAAAAAGCAATAAATGGCATAATGTACGCGTGTAGAAAGTACTGAATGAGTTTTTGGTATATGTGTGATAGGGATTTTGACTGATGCAACGCACCTTGGTCATTGGCATGAAAAGTAGGAAATAAAGTATCTGATCAGTGCAGTAAGTCCTGTGTGACAGGAAGGAAATCTCTCAACATTTTGATCACATGAAAGATGGATTTGATTAAGATGGGAATGAAGTCTTGTATAAAGAATATATGATTGTGAGTTAGGGTTATTGATTTAGGTCTTGTCTTTGCCTCAAAAATAAAGACAGTCTTGGTGATTTTGTGCATGCCAGACTTTTCCAGAGGAGCAGTGTTTATTTCCAATGTTGAATATTTTCTGCTGCAACAGGCCAAGTCATAGCACTTCTCTCAGGATAGTAACCTTACATTTAATTTAAAAAGGTATTATAATCTAATTTAAGACAGGGCTTACTTCGCAAGAAGTCGTCCAAGTATGACCTACAAAGAAGCTCATTTTTGAACTAATTGTATAACACTTCTCCTGTCCCTAAGATTTGAGCCCCTAAGGTACTTCACTCTAGATTTAGTGAAATTTATTGTCCTTAAAAGCCATCCATAAAAGTTAAGGCTTAAATCAACACAACAATTCAGATGTTTTTAGAAGGCAGACAGACAGGAATGATGAGACCTAAACACAACTTCTCCCTATCAAGTCAAACTAAGCTGCCTACAGATATAGAGCAGGAACCAACAGAGAACAAACTGAATGCAAGCAAATATCCTATGCTGAGGCATTTTTCATCTCAGAAGACTTAAAGGTAAAAAGAAGTCAGAAGATAGTTTGCTATACAAATGATAGCATTTGAGATAAGTATTTTTAACAGGAAAAGAAGATTTTGCAAGTTGCTATTACTACTGCTTTATACATGTAGAACAGTCAGTCAGTCTTCAGTGATTTCTGGCCAACTTTTCAGAGATAGTTCATCATTTTAACTTTGTACAGATACATATTGGATTTCTGAGTTACCATAGTATAAAGACCACTGACCTAAGCATATTTGCAGTTTATAATGCAATTTCATATTCATTTGATCATGACTTTTTTTTTTTTTTTACTTACGTCATCCTTGTAGCATGTAAATGAGAAAAAACTTGATTAGAAAAATAGTAACAACAGTATTTAATCTGTTAATTATAATGCTTATGGAAAAGGATGATAATTTCCCCACGCAGAAGTAACTGTAGTTCAGTGTTTCAGGCAAAGAAATTCTGCAGTACTGTTATGACCTTTCTTCCTCAAACCTTCTAATCAAAAGTTACTCAATATTTTAAAAACAAGTGATATTTTCCATTATGGTTAATAAGGGAACAGTGAACACTCCAGAGTTGATGCTTCCACTCCATTAATTTAATGCCTAGAAATTATATCAACTAAATCCCTGATTCTGGTCAGACAAACTCATCTCAGTTCCAGACATTTGATACTTTGATAGTATGATCTGCACTGATACATTCTGGTACTTGTTTCTTGTAAGCTATGTTAGCAGAACACTACTTCAAAAACCTCCTTTCTTTTGAAGATGGCATTCAGCAGTAAAATAAGCAACTGGTTAAAGGCGGAGCTTTTTTTACTCAAAAAACTAGTTAAGACTTATAAATACCAATTTTCAGAACTGACTGAAGTATTTAGTTCAAACTTTTTCAAAGTCTTTGCTGCCTACACTATAATTACGTGCTAACAGCGAGGAGATTCAAATTGAAGTCTGACACCAAAGGGGAGAAGTAAAAACATACAGGATAACATATACAGGTGTCAGAGGTGTATCAACTAAACCATGGCTTACTAACGAGTTCAGTAATGACTTTAGCTCAAAAAAGAAAAATCACTATAGAGTTTCCTGTTTTACCCCTTTTTTCTTTAAATAGGTGCCTGATATAATCACCTCCAAAAGTTGGAAGATGAGGAGACCCAATGGAAATCAAGAAAAAAAAAACAACCTACTATGACTTGTAAAAACAAAAAAATTCACTGCTAGAAGCCTGAATTTAAGAGTTACACCAGAAAGGAATATGACAAAAAGCAAAGAGGAAAAAATAGACAAAACAAAACTGGATTTTAAGTACTCTGACCTTACCTCAAACTGAGGCCAATTCATTGACATCCCTGGACCTTGATTACTGCTGTTCTGTTTTCTCAAAGCAACCTCTGAACTACTTTGGCATAAATGGCTAAACCTGAGGTACAGAATAACTTCAACTCAACTAAATTTGTGCTGTAACAGATGCTAAGCAACTGTGCCTGAGCTGCAGGTGCTGGACTTCCCTGGCAGACTGTATGTGTCTGCACAGGCTGGTGTAAATCGTTGTTGTGTACAGTGCTGCTGTTTCAGCTGTGAAGTTTAATGCAGACATGCATCACAAGGTGCAGAGTAGGTCACTCCTCACTAGCATGCAGATTCTTATTGAGTTGAAATTGTCAGATAAAACTTTAAATGTATAGATCACTGCAAACTGTGGTAAACTGCTATTTTTTTTTTTTTTTTTTTCACCCATTTCTATCTTTCTGTAGGAACCTTGCCCTTGGGGGAGGCTTGCTGCTGCTTTTGGCTGAGTCGCGCTCAGAGGGGAAGAGCATGTTTGCTGGTGTCCCTACCATGCGGGAAAGCTCTCCTAAGCAGTACATGCAGCTGGGGGGCCGTGTGCTGCTGGTTCTCATGTTCATGACACTGCTACATTTTGATATGAACTTCTTTTCTGTAAGTATCTCAGTATAAAAGTGTGAGTTAAGGAACTAGAATATAGTACCAACTCCCGGATTGGCTGCAGGACCTGCTCAATGCTTATCATTCAAGTCTATTTTTTAGTAGAATGGATCCGTGGCCAGGCAGGGCATCACTGTGGCTGCAGTAGAGAACAGCGCTCCTCCAGTGTAGCTCAGGGCAGGGGCTGAAGACTCTAATTGGTGGAGGTCCCAGGTAAGGCTGGTCATTAAGGCCCGTTAGTGGCCTCAGGGCCCTGACACAAATCCAGCCTTCCACAGATTTACAAAGACAGCAAAGCACCTGCATTTTAGCCAGAAACCCAGTGCAACTCACAAAAATGCTTAAGGAGGTAAGGCACTTTCTCTTACTGATTTCAATGCACCTTTAAGCAAACCTAGTCCCACCATTAAAAATAGTCTCAACATTTCAAAGCAGTCTAATACTTGCCTGTTCCATATTTCTCCTTCCATTTCTGGCTACTCATCTTTAGCTATGCATTAAATCAACCTGGAGACTTGACTCCTGTCTATTCCAAGTTTGAGGCAGTGTGGGGAAATTGGCTCAGATGTTACTCAAGTTGTTCTATAATAGTTAAACAGAACAAGACATTATTGATCATATGCCCTTCCTGAGCGATGACTCCCAGCTGAATTACATGAGAAAAAATAATCACAATGCTTTCTTGTAATTATCACTTTCTGGTTTTCTGACCTGACATGAATTTGCTGTTCTAAATCTTTCAGTATAGCCTGGAGTTTGTTCCCATTCTTGGGCTCCAAAAGCAAAGGCTCAAATATTTCTTTTTTCTTTTTAGGAGGGGACACCAATTTTCCTAACCCAAAATGCATCTGCAAAAATCTTTCAAATGTGTTCCATCTGACAGCCAAAATTTTACTGCACACTTTATGTTAAGCCAAGTTCTGGTGTCATTTTCCCTTCCTTAAATTCCCAGAAAGTCCAGTGGCTTTTCATGTGTAAACAGGAGAACAATTTGCTGCAAGTGGCACAGTCAAAACCAGTAAGATTACATTCAACCAGTGGTGAAATGTGAAGTTTAGTATCAGGCAAAGATACCTATAACTAACTCTAATTTATTATTTGCTTCCCACCAGTGTCAGCAATATGCTGTTTATTTATCAAACATAGAGGTCATCCCACCCTCATATCTCGAGGAGGTGTTCCAATTCAGTTAATTACATACAGTTTGATTATCTAATCCATCCTTGTTCTGCATAATGTCCTCTTGCAGGTATGGTTTAAAACAATAAGCTTATTTGTTTTATTATTCTAATCACTTCTATGTGCATCAGGACAAGGAAGCAAGAGGCTCAGAATACTTTTAAGACTAGGAACTTCAGATGAATTTCCTTCCACCAGCATAAATTAGGTTCAAAAAACAGCACTGTGAAGCCATTTCAAATATTCTGCTCTAACTGAGGTGTATTTTAATGGTAAGGAGAACTGACACTTTACTCAATCAAAATGTTGTTTAAATATGACACTAATTAACTAAGAAAATTCAGTGAAGAATACCTACAAATGATTAAAGTTACTGGTATTTAAAGGAATTTCTATGCTTTTGATTCAGTGAAGCAATAGCAATACTCACTGGAATACAAGAAAAGGCACAGAGTGAAGTTAGTCTTTGCAAATTTTCCTTTTTAGCTTTCACCACAAATGCTTCTAACTCTCCTGACCTGTGCACTAAGAAGTCACCTGCAACTACCAAGGTCTTCTCCAAGGCCTGGGTAGGCTCAGGAGAGTGCAGTGCAGCATCAGGTGCTGTAGGGGCAGGTAACAGATCTTACAGACTGATCTCATTTCATTCCATGCCTAGTTTTTAACTGGGGTGAGGAAAGATGCAGGAGTTTACTCATCTCTTTTGAAGACCTGGTACAAATTCTACAATTTCCCAGTTGTACAGTTTTGACTAAGGGCCTGATCCTGCAAGTGTTAATGGCTCAGCATCAGACCCCAGTTCAAAAAAGAAGCCAGGTCCAGATGTTTTTCGTTCAAAATACACTGATATTTTCAAAACCAGCATATGTTTCATAGTCAAGCTATAAACTCTATACTACAGTCCATATTACATGAATGGAATTTATTTAAAGATAAAAGCAATTTCCACATAGTCTTTCCTCTATAAAACCTAATGAGCTTTCAGAGACTGGAAAAAAGAACTAGAGGAAAGGTTAACATGAAGTTACAATGTCAGGCCTCATCATGACTTGTATCCTCAGCAGAATCTAATGCTGACACCATCACCACCAAATCAATGTAGTCAAAATCACTATCCTGAAGTACATTTGTCAGTGTTATCTAAAGAAATATTAGTAATATCTAGAGTGAAATAAAAACAAGGGTTTGTCAACTGTTGTTTTCAGCACTTGGGCTGGGGAACAGCGGAAGGACAAGGGTTGGTAAAACAAAGTGACTCCTGCCAAAACACATTATATTGAATCACAGCCTCAGTAATAATTTTTCTTAATCGTTTTGAGTCTTCCTTTTGGATTTAATTTCTTACAAATGTTTATCCTATTCTTCCTTTTCTTCTAAATACTTTAGATGTGTTGGGTGAAACTCATGGGGAAAATGGACTTTTCTAAGCAATTGCTCCCTTCGAACACCTGACATCTCTTTGGGCTTCTCCTCTTCTAACCATGCTTTGTGCATTCAGGACTGGAAAAAGTGTCACTAGTTCATTGAGAAGAACAAACAGCTCAGGCTGAGTCACAGTAAGAGCATGCCAACCAAGCCCTAGAGACCTGATCTCAGACATTTTGAGGTTTTCCTCAGATCTTGGAGCCTATTTCCAGAGTGCCAGTAAATCCAGGAAAGCAGGTACGCTGTGACTGCATATCTTGCAGCAGAACAAAAAGAGCAACAGGAGCTGAAAACTGCAGAGACAATTATTCTTCAGAGCAAAGGGCTGAGCGAGGAGGACACAGACATCCTGGACTCAGTTCACAGCTTTTCTACAGGCTTCCTGCCAGGGGTGAGACAAGTCAGTAAAATGCTGTGGCCCAGTTCCCCAGCCACAAAACAGGGTCATTTCTTCCTTTCTCCCACGCACATTCTCAGACTCCCTCAGTCATGGTCAGTGCCTCAGCAACGCTGCTTCTGCCACGAAAACCCTTCTGCACGAGTCTGCCTGAATGGGCTCCCCAGGGACCTACACATGTGGATGGAGTAACTATCACCAGAAAACAGCGGGTGAAGAGTGGAAACATATGTGCCATGAGATAGCACGTGAAAGTCTCCCAAAAACTGGTAAACTGAAGATACCAAGAGGATGGTGAATGTGTCCATCAACCAGAGGTGGGTTCACTCGGACCATGCCAAGAGAGGAAATGGGCTGCTACACGCAGACAGAAACTAGAGGTATAACACACCTGCTGACACAAGGGACCTCAAAGGAGCTTCTGAACACCAGTCTGGAAACCATGGTTGTGTCAGGATGACCACCCGCTTCTGAGTAAATGTACAGCAGGGTTGGCCTCTCGCTGTTGCTCCAGCTGTGTGCAGGTGTGTGAACTGTGCAAAAGAGTAAGTGAATGAACAGTGCCAATAGTTTTCTGCTATTAACAGCTCAAGTCTATTAATAAAAAACAACTTTATAAAAGGTGTTCTAACAAATCTGGTTGTGCTCTGTGTCCCCCCAAGACTCAATCCCCTTTCAGAGAACTTTACAACACTTCATCAGGTGTATTTAAAGTGTGTAACGCAATACGGTCATAATCCTTTTGAGACCTCAAGATGCTGGTTCTACCGTCATTATATTATTATTACTGACAGTAGCAAGAAATGCTGGCAGTTCAGGAAAAACAACCAAAAAAAGAGTCTCAACTTCACTTTACTATCTTGATTTATACCATCTGAGTGTAATCTGCTTCACTTGCAAACAAGCATTTGTTCTGAGCTTTTATAAAATGGCAGTGAAATGCAATAAGCTAGTATCATGATGCAGACAAGTAGGAGAACAGAACAGGGGGTCCTTTCATGTTGGGCTAACAGAAACTCTGTTAGAGGCCATCATAGCCTAGTATGTACTTGTTGGAAGTGATCATACTTGGGTAGTTTTAGTTACTTATGCGCTACATAGAGCCTCCTAGAAACCCTCCTCAAAAGTGAGTGCAGATATAGGCAATAGGATGCTGGTACCTGAGAAAAATGAAAAAGTAAAGCATTGGAAAAGCTTGAGATTGCTATGACAGTCAAAGACAGTAATGAGCTGAGTTTGGGAATGCATTTTAAAAATATTTAAAATCTAATTTGCTTGGCTGTAATGGAAGATAGAATTAAAAATCTTTCTTGGCCGAGTTCAGCTGACTTCTTTTAAAAGAAGAGTTCATTGCGTAAAGGGCAGAAGCCCAGATATTTTAAGATCAGGCTTTGCAAAAGTCACTCCAAAATGGTATCAGTTTAATGTGCACTGGCAGAACCCAGCCATCAGCTCTTTGGATTGGCCACAGACAGCGTATGGGAGGATTCCCCGGGCTGCCGGTGCCTTCAAACAGAAGTGAAGGAGTCAACACTCACTGAAATAGTTTGTAAAGATACTGGCTGTTAATCATTTTTCTCTTATGCCTTTTCAGATTTTTAGACTCACTAAAACTGTCCTCAGAAGACATGCTTATACTCAAAATAACTCACACAAACTATGGACTGCAGGATTGTCTTAATTCAATCATTCAGGCAGTATCCCACAGGGATGTTAGGGCTGCTCTCACTAGGCTTAGTTTTTACATTCTGAATGACACACTTGCATTGAAATGCAGTTCTGGGTCTTGTGGAACCACTTTGAAGAGCTTTGTTTGGCAAAAAGCAATAAACAGGTAAGTGTATTGACTACAGAAATCCATTAAAGATTATGATGCTTAAATTGTAAATTTACTAATTTTCATATTTTAAATTTATGGAATTGATTGTCCATGCACCTCTGATTTTGATATATATGTGTTGTTCCCTGTGTCTGCTGGAAGGACAACGCAGCAGGGCATAAGCAATCCAGCAGATTCCTGGAGACCATCAGTGACAACTTCCTCATCCAGGTGACAGAGGAGCCAACAAGGAGAGGTGCTAGGCTGGACCTTGTTCACCAGATCATCCTCTCTCTAAGCCCGGAAAGAGATAGGCCAGGTCCAGCTCTAAGGAGTCAACCTGCCTTCCACATTCCTGCTCCCAGGGACACTAATTGCTTTCCACTTCTCCCAGAAATTGCTGCTATTTTTAATAGACAACCACAGTGATAGCTGGTAGGACGACAAATCATCTGACTGGGGCTGTCACTGCAAAGCATGGCTCTCCAGCTGGCCAGTTCTGCTCGGGGCACATGTGTGGGGCCTCGGACACCTCCTGCCCACCAGCAATTTTAGATCAGCAAAGGGACAAAAGGACTCTCAGAACTTTTTCAAAGAGGACAACTGCAGAGAAACAAGCTGATATCACAAAAATTCCTCACTAGACATTTAATGACTAAACCAAAGTTTCAGCTTTTGGCCTTTCCATCCTTTGCTGCCCCAAATAAACAATACATTAAAATAAACCCCTCCTGGAGATCCCAGCTTAGCTCCCTGCTCATTGTCTCACCTGACTCTCTACGCTTAGCCCTTGGATTTTAGATAATAGAGAAGAAAAAAAAACCACACGACGGGTTGTGTCAGCAAAGCCCTGACACTGCTGCAGAGGGTTTGAAGCACTGGGAAGCGGCACGCACAGAGAAGAGGGAGAGCCTGAGCCGGGCTGTCCCTCCTGCTGCTCTGTGGCACCCACCTTT
>JANZYA010000051.1:3049306-3059975 GCA_027575145.1 Gyps rueppelli | reverse complement strand
GTGCAAAGCCCAGGGGACCTATATAGTCATTAGCAGATGGAAGGGGACATTAATCTTCTACCCACAAATCTGCCCCAGCACATAAAGCTGGGAGCGTCTGTTGTGAGGATTGCTAGAGGTTGTATTAAACATGATAGTATAGTTTATAATCACAGTGTCAGTCACTCTTGCTGTTCATTGCTATGTTTTCTTGGTACTCTGTGTCTCTGGATTTCACTTTTTCTATTGGTGTATAATGGAGTAGTGACAGTGCTTCTGCTTCTTGAGATGTTGGCAGAAGCTTCTTCCAACACTCTTAAAAAAATCTCTTTCTTGCTGTAAGCACCAGAGTATGTTAGGATATACTTTAAGTACTTTTTTGTGCTTAGGGAGAAACGTATGATTTTTCTGTGTCATTCAGTCTTTCTCATTTGGCAGTAAGCTAGGAGACAGGCATGGTTAATGAGCTATCTCAGCAGCGCATTTTTATGGGAGCATAGTTTAAGGTTAGCAGTATGTCCAGTCTCCAAACTGCCTAGTGAGCATTCTGTATTTGGAAACAAATGCCATCTGGCAGTGGTTAAGGAGTGCATGCTTATTCTGCTCATGATAGCCAAAACATGCTCCCTGCTGTGTGCTTTTGGCAGCTTTGTGCTGGCAATATGTCTCAAATGCCAGTTGCATGTCCTCCTTTCTTCCTCATAAGTGTGTCCCGTAAGGCATGATTTAGCCTAAATAAAAATGTGCCTCTGTTAGACTTGGTAACATATGGAAAGAAAGAGACTGCTTGTTTTAAAAAATCAAAGTCTTTCTGAAACACCTGTAGTACATTATTTCCACTGTGGAAGTAAAAAGATGATTATCATGTCTTCCTGTACTCAGTTGCAAATTGGCCTTAAATTCCTGAAGATTTGATGATTTTTGTGACACCAATTCGTAGGCATGCTACACTGAAAAAAATTGTGTAATTTATTCTCAGAACTCTGGGTGGAATTTCAGTCCTAAAGTAGCTGCATATTAAGCTTATTTGAAGCTCTAACTCTACTTATCTGTTCAATGTATTAATTACATTCATGATCAAATTTATCACATTAATTTGCGGTCTGAACATATAATCATCACCTCTTATATTTGTTGAATTGTTGAATTGTTTTAAGTCAATAAACATCTAAAATAAGCGTTACATTTTATTGAAAAGATACCTTATGTGTAGGCAGCCTGACTTTTACAATCAAGTGTTGCAAATGTGCTTAGCTGAATTATTTGAAGCAGTTTGTGCATTATGGTACATTGGATACAAATTCTTAAGAATCTGAAGATAAATAAATCCAGTCTATGTTTCTTTGTCATTTTTATCTTCAGTAACAGTTTAGCAGGCTAAAAAAGCACAGTTTAAAAAAAAAAAACAAAAACAAAAACAAAACTAAACAAAACAGTGAAGCTTTTTAGTTAAGTACAACTGCATTTAAGGTCCAGTCAACCATAGGCTAAGTAACCTGTGCTTAGAACTTGGCTTTAGAAATGTTTACGTATTTAAGCTCTGTATTGCTTTTTCTTTGAGATGATCTTACACCTCCTTTTTTTGCGGCAGATCTTGCGATTTGGCAAGATGATAATTCTCAAACAATTTCAATGTCTTTTCTAAACCAAAGAAATTCTGTTGAGATCTGATAAGATATGGAAGTTTAAAAATCAGTTTCTCTTCTCTAACCTATGTTCATTAGGAAAAAGTTATCACCTTGCCAGAATCATGAGCTTTCCCGAAGTTGGAATTACTCAACCAGTAAAGAAGGGGAGGAACAGTACCCATTGGAAAATGCTAGGTTTTTGGTTACCCTGCTTCCGTGTATCTGTTGAAGCCTGCCTGTGGTAGCTGATTTAATGCTCCTGTTGCCCACTCTGCTTTCACAGTAAGAACGAACAATGTGCATTTCCTGGGTAGGAGGTAAAAAAAAAAGAGGGCCTTATTGTAACCCATTCCTCAAATCCATAAGCTTACCTCAGCAGCCTGATATCACGATAGCTTTCTCTCTCTCTGGCAAGAAGGACTCAATTCAGTTGCTTTTAATAGCTCATCTAAAATGGTGCAGATTTCCTTTTAAGTTCTTTGTTGCATCCATCATCCAGCTGTATCCTGGATATCCAAGGACATGGACACCTCTGTCCAGGTACCTGAATACTTTCATGGTTGTCTGTGCTATAGTGAAGTTGAGAATCAAATCTTGCTGTGATCTGTGTTGAAGGAGCAACACTGCATATTGGTGCATAGTGGCATTATTCATGCTCTAAAAAAACCTTGGGTATGACGTGCAAAAAAGGTATTTTAGAAAGTAGGTTGCAAAATCAAACCCTCAGAAGTTGTGAAATGTCAGATTTATGTTATTTTTTCTGTGCCTGTAATTGATGCAGGAATATAGATCTTGCAACTGTAATTTGATCATATCCTAGCCACCTGAATTGGATAACTGTTACATTAAAAGACGTGTGGCATGGTGATGGTATTTAGTAAATAGCATGGTGGCATTTGCGTGTGAGGAAAAAGAGTGTTCACAGAAGAATTCATAGAATTTGATGCTAAGTTGTTATATACATGTAGAAGATAAACAGAATTGGTTCAACAGAATTTAAATTCCATGTCAGCTAAATATATTTGCGTTATATAAACTTAATGCGGATTCAGACCTGCAATAAGTAAGCATGTTTAACATGATTGATTTCAGTGAAGTTTCTCCCATTTATGCTGGTGTCGAATTCTGCCTCTAGTCAAAAAGAAATTTTCTAAAAGTTCTGCCAACACAGTTTTGTCTCGGAACAGCTCTGAGGCTCGCCAGCAGTGTTATTTCTTTTGCATTGTAGGAGCAGCTCTAGTTACATGCCAAAATATGGTTATTAAGCTGTTATCACAACAGAAGGGAAAATATTTGGCATTGGCAGTTAATTGTTGGCAGGTGTTGATTTTAACACAGTGCTACACCTGGGAACCCCTTAGCTGTATGCACAGTAACCTTAATCATATATAACGTGGGGAAGATAACCCCTCTGAAAGGAGACGCTGAAGTGGATGGCTGAATTGGTGATTGTCTATGCATTGCTTGTGCTGCTTTAGGGTGACAGCCCACTGTGCATGCTGTAGCGGCAGGGATCTCTGTGTGTTTCTGCTCCCTGTGATACCAAAGCTCACTGGCAGGATGTCCGGCCAGTGAGGAAACATGCTGGTATTTTTAATGGGAGGTTAGAGGGGTGAGAGATGGAGACAGCAGCAGGTCAGATGAAAGGCTTGGCAGGCCAAGTTATCAGACATGCTTTCCTCCAGTGAAAATCCAGCTGGAGATCTCCTATCAGCCTCTCTTCTCCTCTCTGCCATTTCTGGGACATGCACTCCTGCCTCCCGCACAACTTTGCAGTTTCCAAGGAGACCGCATGCTGCTCACCCCACACCTCGACACAGATGACCGTGTGACTTCACTCGGTCAGGGAGACCATAAAACACTGCAGCCAAAACGATAGCACTGCAGCTTGACTCACTGCGATATTAGTGAATCCTAAAGGACATATGAACCTAATGATGGGTTGTTTGGTTTGCTTTTTCATTACGGCTGTTATGATGAGACCTAGACATGGTGTCACTGCTTGGAGACAGCCTAAAGAAAAAAAATACTGCAGAATCGCAGGCTTCAAAGAACTGATTCCGATAATCATGTTACTCAGTTTCCTGAAGGAAGATAAATATGAGAAGTCAATTTCATAATTGTAACAGTATAAAAATACACTAAAAATTCAACATTTATAACATCAAGTAAGTTCACACCAAGATCAAAGATTAAAAATTGGCTACGTTCCTACAAGTATGAAATGCATCAATTAGGTAGTACGGCTCAGTGTCAGGAGATGTGAATCTGATGCCTTGCTTAGTTGCAGGCTTCCTGAAGGATTTTGGAAAACTCATACAGGACATAAATAGGGTTTATTGTAAGGCAACACTCATCTCCACCTAAAAATTAGGCTCTGCAAATAGTTTTTCAGACCCCAGTCCATAAAGAGATTTCAACATGTAAATTCTCTTTAGGAACCAAATAGAAATTAGATATCTGGATGCCTTTGTGAGTGTAGCCCTTACTATTTCTGTGACCTTAATTCCCTGTGTCTTAAGTAAGAATACTAGAGTTTATCTCAATGGAATGGGGTGAAAATAAGAATTTTAAATGAATTATGAAGCACATACAGTAATGTAGAAAACAGCTAGATAGTGGAGTTTCTATTGCAGAAGTGTTGGTGGAAGTCCTAATTCAAGGCTGTAAAAGAAGGAAGCAGAAATAACACATATGCATACAGCAGGGTAATTCACAGGTAACTGTTGCAACCCAGCTGATAAGGAGTGCTGTACAGTTGGCAGTATTCAGTTTTCCCATGACATTGTATCAGCCGTGGCTATAGCAAGTAAAGGAGCAAAGGATGCTATTTACCCCAAGTAAAATCCACAGCTGGTTAGAAATTAAATATTTCAACATGTCTTCTTGAAAAATTCATTAAAAAAAACTTCATGCAGACTTTGTCCCATATGTCAACCCTCTCAAATATTGTCCAAAATCCCACTGAAAAAATTCCAAATGCTAAAGAAAAATGGTCAGTGTTTGTATACATATTTTAGTGGAAATGACATCTTGCCTCTTGGACCCCATTAGTCAATTAGGAAGGTAATGTCATTGGTTTTATGCAGCAGGAACCACTTTGAACAAAGAGATAAGGAATAGTTGTGCTTGTTTGGACAGTCTCCATCTACACAGTCTGCATCCAATACGGGAAAATTGAACATTCATGTTCATTCATGACAAATATGCTGCTCTCTCCTGCTCTGACCACCGTTTACAATTATTTTTATGCCAGAATGCTGTAAAAATACAATGTAGGTTTCCATTTATTTTACTTATATTTTTTTTGGAATTTCAGGAAACATTTACTGTCATCACAGGCAAAAACTCACATACCAAAGGAAAGCATTTGGCACTGTAATAAATCCAGGCACAACAGTATCTCCTCCACAATCAGCATCATAGTCAATTTTTCTAGAAAGGCCCACAAGGGTTTATCTCGTCTAACCTTGTGTAGGCAGGCTTACCTACAACTAACCCCTTTCTTAGCCTAACTCCTTTTTAAAGACCATCTCCTAATACCCTGCCCTCCAATCCCACTCATCCTGTAGGTCTTTCATGAGAAGAGGTACAACACGACGTGTTAGTCCAACTCAAAGGTCTCCCCAAAGCTGGCTCCTTGTTTCTTGCACTAAATCTCTATTCTGCCTGTTGAGGATGACTTCATTATTGGAAAATATCCACTGTGCTGCCTGGGGACAATTCATAGCTTGAGTACTGGCTGGCACAGGAATCTGCAGGAAGTACACTGTCACACTGAGGCAGAAAGGATTGACTTAATTTTTAAAAAGTCATCTGCCATCTACTCCTCTCTCGTCCACTCTCCTCCCCTCCACTAGCCATGCCTGTTTGTACCTTGAATATAGGTGGGTATATGCAGCACTGGCTGCCCCTGGGGACAGGCTCCTCAGATAGCACAGAAGTCCGCACAGTGCGGTATGCTCCCCTGTCACCATGTGGCAGGCTGGCAGTTTAGCTGTGCTGCAGTGGAGATGGGCCTCTCTGGCCAGTGCAACTGCTTTACGTTTCCGAAGGTGAACTAAAATTAAAAAACCTTACTGGTTCTCAGTCGTGGTTATTCCTTCTAGGTGCTTCCACAGGACACGCAGACCCAGGCTTTTCCATCTAAGAACTATCCCAACACTCCAAGAAAGCATGAGTGGCATGGAGGGAGTCAACGGGGAATGAACTGTTTATGAAAGACCTTCAATACTGAAAGATTATCTGAGTATTTAGCAGTCTTCTATTTGTCTTCACTGTACATTTGGAGATGATCTATCATGTATATATATAGGAAATGGACACGGTGAAACTAAATCACTTGGTCAAGGGTACAGGGAGAATCTGTGATGGATGTTGAAATTAAATCTAGATCGTCTTTGTCCTGAGCTAATACTGTTGCGGCACGGTCATCCTCCTATCTAGAAATCTCTTCTTTTGTCATAGGTTTGTTTATGGCTTTGGCTAAGTTTACTGCAGATACAAACTGTCTGTGATACCCAACTTGGGAAACTTTCACTGAAAAGCTATTAAACGATCAGCCCCTCTCCCCCCACCCCAAACTATCAAGCAGTATGAACCCCTACTTCTTTAAGTGCTGTGAAGAATTGAGAGTTGTTATGCAAGTGTGAGTTCAGAGATCAAAATAGCCTCAATTAATGTTTTAGTTGGAATCAGAGGAAGCACTTTATTTGAGGTAGTATTGCGAAAAAGTATCTTGGAGGTAGTTTCAGTATGGGGAGTAGAACTGAGCTCAGAGTTGAAGGTGTTGTCCTGGCCATCGACCTCGGTGGCAGGCAGTTGCTAATGAAGGCGCAAACAGAGAGTCATTGGATAGACGAGGACATGCCGCCTGCATTGCTTTTGGGTAGAACTATCAAACCTAGTTTTAAGTATCTATCTGGCTTGAATACTGATAATATAATTGGGACAGCATGCAGTTCAGCACAAACTAATTGCTCCATTCTTCACTCAAGTATTTTTCAGGATGATATAACTGAACATAAGCTGTGCTAACTTTCATTCTCTGTTCTAGCAAAGCTCTTACATGATCATCTAAATACACACAATATGATTATTGATTAAAACACTGAGTAGTATCAGATCCTGAAGAATTCTCAGTGCTCCCAGCTATCATAAACCCTAGCACTGATTTCTTCCTCCTTAAACTCCATTTGCTACCTTTGAATACATCAGGTTTTACCCAACTAAAGCGTTTGATCAATTGATTATATACATTGCATGCTTTCTCAGAATGTTATTATATAATGCTGTGCCAAAAACAATGAAATATTTGAAGAGTGTAACTATATTTATCAAGTTGCTTTATCACCTGGTCAAAGACTATCACAACGTTTTTGTGCTCTTGTTATATTTTCTAATAAAACATGGCAACTGTATTTTTGTACTAATTTCTGTTGGCACATTGCATGTGTTCTGAATATATATATTTAATGAAGAAAGAAAAACAGTGAAATTTCCAATACGATGTTAAGGGTTCTCGCTTAAATAAGGTCTTTAGGATCCAGATCCTGCTATACAGGATATAATAAGAACATGAGAAACAAGAAATTATTCTCCCCTCTTCAGGATGAAACAGATGGAGACCTTTAAAGATAAAAAAGTCAGAAAGGATCAGTCAGCTAATTATTCCAGCAAACAACACCATGTTTGATGAGACACACTATTCTCTTTCTGTAACAATTGTATTGATAGTGTAAGAATAGTAGTCTATATGCTGTATTTTCTAAAAAAATTATATCAGTTGTTTCAACTTCTGTAAATTATGCTGAGTATTTTCATGGTCTTTTGCTATGTAGTCTGCATTTTCTCATTCACAAGACATTGTCTCACCAGACCTTCCATTTTTATCCTCATCTATTGTACTGGTTTTGACTGGAATAGAGTTAATTTTCTTCATAGTAGCTAGTATGGGGCTATGTTTTGGATTTGTGCTGAAAACTGTGTTGATAACACAGGGATGTTTTCGTTCCTGCTGAGCGGTGCTTACACAGAGCCAAGGGCTTTGCTGCTTCTCACCCCACCCCACCAGCGAGCAGGCTGGGGGGGGCACAAGGAGTTGGGAGGGGACACAGCTGGGACAGCTGACCCCAGCTGACCAGAGGGATATTCCAGACCATATGATGTCATGCTCAGCATAGGGGAAGAAAGAAGGAAGGGGGGATGTTTGGAGTGATGGCATTTGTCTTCCCAAGTAATGGTTATGCATGATGGAGCCCTGCTTTCCTGGAGATGGCTGAACACCTGCCTGCCCATGGGAAGTGGTGAATGAATGCCTTGTTTTGCTTCGCTTGCATGCACGGCTTTTGCTTTACCTATTAAACTGTCTTCATCTCAACCCATGAGTTTTCTTACTTTTACCCTTCTGATTCTCTCCCCCATCCCACCACTGGGGAATGAGCGAGCAGCTGGGTTGTGCTTAGCTGCCCACCAGGGTTAAACCGTGACACTCATGACAGTGGGTTGCTACAGCAGCTGTGGCTTTCTGGCTAATATAATGTACTTCAAATCATTTTTTAGAAGGTTTTTGTTTTCTTGACATTATTTTACCTCTTTTAAAGTTCCAGTTGCTATTGCTGTGTTCTTGAGAGGGATATATAGCTTCTCCTCTGGTGTCTGGAAGTACTGACAAGATGATGAATATGAGCAGCTGAAAATTTCTTCTATGTATTTTGTTCTCAAGTCCTTTGTGGTCCTTGCTTTGAAAATTGAATATAACTGAGTTGACTGAGGGTTTTTCATTCTATGCTACCATCAGGTTGAAGATCTCTTTCTTGTGCAGTTGCCATTTTTATGCTATAAAGTTTGGACAACAAGTTAAGTATGTTTATCTCCATCCCCTTCTTGCTATACACATCAAAACTGTAGCAGTGTAAATTAAATGAAGGCATTTTGGAACTGTATATAGTATATTTCTAAAAAAAACCTGTCATCCAAAGCAGCTCTGTGAGTTTAGGCATGCTGATAGAACTTCATACATGCAAGCACTACTGCAAACACTTGTTTTCTGTATGGGCATATTCATTTTAATGGCAACAATGACCATGATTTAAGTCATTTGAAGACTTCGCATCAAAGACGGTGGATTTGATTCACTTAGCCCTAGTTTTTCTGCTAAATATTCAACCAATGATGGATTAGCAAATCCTGGGGAACGATGAAAATGGATTTAGTTTTTTATACAAGAACACTTCTAAGACGAGCACTTTTTAGAGTTCTGTATTGGTAAGAAGTAGTTGCAGGTTATATGTATGTACACATATGTACATTGTACCTTTTTGTATTTAGATACCAAGGTTTCTGCAGACAACTTGTGCAGTGAGTCACAGTGATTTTCCACAAAATTACTCATTTTACCTTTATACTAAGTTTGGCAGATAACCCTAGGCAGACTTTCACACAACTTCAGCCATTGTATGAAAATGCAATTAACTTCTCTTCTGTTTTGTGGCCAAAACCAGTATTTGGGTCAGATTTGGGCTTTCTGCATCAGCCATATTATGCTGCTATTTTGGCAGCAACATGTGAAAAAGCAATGGTTTCCATCCACTTAAGTTTATTTCTATATGATCATCAAGGCAGGATTCATCTCATCCAAATTTTAGCCCTGTAAAAAGGCAGCATCCAAACTAAGCTAGTTGTTTAAACTTTCTCAATGTTAAAAAAGAAAGCCAGCACATCTCATTTCTCCGTGTTGGAATGGGAAGAGTCTAGTCCTATAAACTTCAGAAAGGAACTTACACTACTAGAGCAGATGAGGCTTACATTGAATGATGTTGCTTCAGTTTCTAATCCCAAAAAAGCCTGTTTTCAATAAAATGCCCATTGATTTAAGATCATGTATTGCCTTTTGCTATGAATTCCTGTCTTCCTTCTCACACCTTGCTTTGCCATCTCTGCTATTTGCATGTTTATGTTTTTAAAAGTATGCTAAAATTGACTCCAGGACAAAGACCCCTTGTGCGTTTAAAAGTGGAGTTAATATTTACAGGAGTGTCATTAAAAGGCAAAAGAGAAGGAGGTTTAAAGAAAAGCTAAATGGTCCTAGGATATCCATAGTTATGAAAAACATCAGTGACACAAATATCTGTATAATTATTTTGACAGAGGTTTGGTCAGAGGTTTTGTTTTGTGATCTAATACAGGTCGTTTACAGCATATTTTGTAGACCTGCCAGATGTTGAGATAAAGTGTACTGCATTATCTACATTATGTTTCAATAATCACAAGAATTTCAGGCAATATGCTGTAGATAAAATAATATGCATTTCCATCTGCTTCTGATGTACCTTCTAGTATTCCCAGATTATAACAGTGGTTAACATGCAAAATTTTGTTACTAAATCAAGACTAATAAAGCCAAAGAAAACCAAGAAAAATATATAGAAGCATAAAAGCAGAGTTGTTTCTGGCAATAAAAATAACTATGTATATAAGACTTTTAATACAATTTTTATTTTATGTGGGGGATGAAACCTGATAGAATATTCCATGAGAAAATATGGTAATGTATTATTTAAATATGCTCCATTTGGTTAGACTCACAAACTCTTTTACATTACAATTTAAAAACAAATGTGAATGTTCACCTCTAATAACAAAATAAGTTACAAAAAAAGTAATTGGATATAAACCATAAATGAAAGATTTAAAGACCTGGTTAAGCATATAGGAAATGTCACAAGAAAAGTTTCTTTGTGGGAAATACGTTGTGCGTGAAGAAGTATTAGACACTTAAACAGAATCTTGTTTTCTTCACTTCCAGGCTAATTGTTATTCTATGCTAACACATAAAATGTTTTGGAAAGACATTCAAATGATTGAGAGTTAAGAGGTCTAATTTAAATCCCCTTAGTATGATTCATAAAACCTAAATTTTACCATGTAAACATTAAGCACACAGTCTAATCATGGTTCCTTCTACAGTCAGTGGACAGAAAACGGCACCCAGAGCACAAGTCACATCACCTGTCTTAAGGCAGACCAAACTGCCATTTAGAGTCACCCTTTCCATTGACTCC
>JANZYA010000051.1:2155185-2165400 GCA_027575145.1 Gyps rueppelli | reverse complement strand
GATCAAGGGCTGAGCTGTCCCTAGGAAAGGGCACAGCACAACTGGACTTAGAAACATTCCACACAAATTTCCCTCCATCTGACTAAGAGCAGCCGAAACCAGGCCAAGAAAAGAGCACATACCCACCAGCCCTGCCCCAGCACCCCGTGGGACCCAGGCAGCCCCTGCCGTCCCGGAGCGACCCACCGGTGGGCAGAGGGCTCGGTGCATCACCAACCCGCCTGGCTTGGGAGCAGGAGGGGACCCTGATGCTCAGAGACAGCCACAAGGCCTTGCTGTAAGAGATCAATCAACAGTGGAGGTAGGTGACGACCAGGAGAAGAATGTTCAGATGCCTTGGTGGCTCTTCAGACATATTTTGATTCAGTCAAGCCCTGGTTTGGCTTTCCAGAAACATTCACATAAGAAAAATTTATCCTGTGTTAATGCTCCCACCAGAAAACAAATGCTAGTTCACAGGCTCAAGTTTGCTTGATGAGAAAAGAAAATCTGATTTGGTGGAGAGAACAAGCCCCCTGTAATGGCAGAGTCATCCAGCAGGATAGCACAAGTAAAGCAAGGGGATACATGGTCACACTCCTGGGCTACAAATCACAGGAATGTCCATTACAAACTATTCACTAATCACTTACTGAAAGGGAGTCCATTGTATAGGCCAAAAGTGATTTGTGATTACAGACTTTAAGTCTCCTTAAAGGAGTCTGATTTTCAGGAGCCAAGGCCTTCAAGACTGTCTCATTCTTCAGTTGCATTTGAAAGCCATAACCTATATGTCACAGTCTGTTAAATAACGAGCAAATTGCAGGAAGTCATCACCCATTGCAATGTATTATTACTATTAGTTGTGCTGTTGTTGATAAAGATTGGCAGCCTGGGCTAAACAACTGGAGATAGGTCTCCTTGTTGTAGGAAGTTTTATACAAATGCAAAATCTGTTGTACAAAGAAGACAAATTCAGCTCTAAATAACTTTCCAGTCTCAATGGTGCATCAATAGGAGAGAGAGAGAAAAAGGTTAGTTTTTCTTATTCAGTGCATAGTCATCAGTGAACTTTCACCACTTATCTGAGGCTAACGGCTTTCTCGCCATTTATGCCAGATGAAGAGTATTAATAGCAACAAGTGTCACTGGAGGGAAGCAGTGTGTGGGTCTTTGGTACAGCCTGTTGTTGATAAGTCTGATCCCCTGTCCAGCTGAAGAGCAGGACTACAGCTGCCAAACAAAGTACTTTTGTTTGATCTTGTTGCTGCAACCATGTAGGGAAAGGTGCCAAGTACGATTCTGAAGTAGCCTTTTAATAGCAGATAGCTAAAATGAGAGGTTACTCTGAGTGGAAACACAACACACAATGGGGGAGACAGTTTTGCCTGATGTGGGAAGGCTTACTGTTTATACAAGATGATGCACATAGCATTACATAACTGAAGAAAACCTTGGATGCTTTTTTGTTTCAGGAGGCATCTGAATTGTAGCCTAATCATTTGTACGTGGCATCCTGCAGCCCCTATTAACAAAACAAAACAAAAAAAGTTTTGAATTGTACAAAGATATTAAAAATCCGAAACAGAATCTGTCAGGGACCATGTTCACCTTATTTTTCCATAGCTTTTCCTTAGACTCCCACAACCAGGAGGATGTTTATGGCAATATATTTAAGAGGTAAATTATTAACAATGCAGACAGTAATATCATGATTCTGCTTCATTCCAATAAAAAGAGAAATATGTACTTTAGGATGAAAGTCAACAATTCATTACACAAGTCACCATCTAGTGGTACATAAGAACATGTACTGCTGCTCTTTAAGTTTAGAGGTTAAATAAACCTGTGGTTTTAAGGACTTAAAATAACGTCTTCGGTGCTGCTCAGAATGAACTTGTGAATATATATGGTACATATGCGAATATATATATGGTACATATACATTCTGTATTTTATATGTATGTATTAATATATTAGTATAGAGAGCTATTTTAAGCAAATTTGCTGTTACTCTATGCACAGTTTAGTTCAAATAAAGTTTTACTTCATGTATTTAAAAATGATACAGCACAACAGTTTGTAGGCTACCTGCTTTTTAGCCTTTTTCTCCTCTCTGTTGCATTTATATGTGTTGCCTCTCTTTATGTGTTGCCTCTCTTTATGCGCATCTATAACTATAACTATATATATATATATATATATAGTCTGTAACTGATGCTCCACAGCATACCATGGAAGGTGTCTGTATTTCTAACCAGCCAGCTGAGCTGCAGAAAGAAACTTGTGGTTAACTAGTGCTACTCTGTAACTGCTGAAACAAGTGACATCTCCCCCACTGCAGCTATCTGTTCGGAGGGAAAGCTATTAGGACTGACAGAGAAGCTCATTCTTGCTCATTATATTCCAAGCCCTTACAGATGAGGCAATTTTTCACTCTTCTCAGTCCAAGCTTTTAAACAGACAGGTTAGGTTGTACACAGAATAGTTGGAAACTAAAACCTCAGAAACAATGAAAGATCTAGACCTGACATGCCTCTGATGGCAAAGAAGAGATTCATTCTTTTCTTTTACACCATTTATAGAAACACTTTTGGACTTTTCTTTCCATATAACTGAATACCTAAGAGCAAAAAAATGCCATCATGTTATGCTGAATAGCAGTATTTATACATTATATGGCAATGACTTAAATGCGGGTTTCTACTATGTGCAAATAACAATGCTGAATAAAAATAAGAAATGAAAAATTGATTTGCAAAGTTGTAACAGTGGAAAGACATAGGATGCATGTAAGAAACCAGAAGTAATTCTGCCATTAAAATAGAATACATTCTTGTCAGAATATTTTCAAATAAAGAACTTCTTGAAAATGTCTTATGAAAAACATCAGTGACATTAACCGCAATAGAGAGGTTTGGGGCATAGTCAACAGCAAAGTAATTGTATAAAAGGCTATCAGAATTGGTACTAAATTAAGGGAACACAGTACCATATGCATTAGTAAAATATTAAACAAGGAACAGAATCACTGGGGTAGCTACTAAAGCCAAATGACATTGCAAAGAGAATGAAAGAAAAAACAAACTAGCTCTACAGAGTAACTCTTCATGTCCAGACCAAAATTGAATAAACAAAACCAGAAACACCTCATTATCTTCTGCTGTTTGAGCATCCTTTTCCTTCTGATAAGATATGAAATTTCACCATCTTGGAATCTTAAATAACCACATGTCCTGGGTTCAGCTGGGATGGAGTTAATTCTCACAAGAAGCTGGGAGGGAACACAGTCAGGGCAGCTGACCTAAACTAGCCAAGGGGATATTCGATACCACATGACGTCATGCTCAGTATATAAACTGGGGGAGCTGGCCAGGGAGGAGGGATTGCGGCTCAGGAATGGGCTGGGCATCGGGTTCTGGGTGGTGGGCAATTGGATTGTGCATCACTTGCTTTGTATATTCTTTTATTAGTATCATTGTTATTATTATTTCTTCTCTCCTTGTGCTGTTCTATTAAACTGTCCTTACTTCATCCCATGAGTTTTTACCTTTTTCTTCCAATTCCCCACCTCATCCCACCAGTGTTGGGGCCAGGAGAAGTGAGTAAGCGGCCGCATGGTACTTAGTTGCCGGCTGGGCCTAAAGCATGACACCACATAAATCTTTTAATTACATTTTACAGTTCTCGAAGAAAATAATGTTGGAATGAAGATAATGTCTTAAAGAAAACATTCTTTTATTGTCTAACTTCAAGAGTATTCTTTTCCTACTGGATACAAGGAAAGACAGAAAAAATTAATGATTACTTGCAATGTAACCATCAATGATAATGATTACTTGCACATAGGGTTCAGTTTTGTATGCAACCAAAAGCTCCACTTCTGATTTGGCAGCTAACTGGAAGAAGGGTGGGGGTTTTGTTTTTTCATTTTAAAACATACATGCATATAAGTATGCGTGTGAGCATATATTATATTTGAAATAAAGATGGGACTCATCTTGCCTAAGTTCCAACACCTACATACCAGCTAGATATTTATACTCTTTTTAGAGTCAATGAAGAAAAACTGGTATTGCTAGAAGACACTTCATTTTATTCTAAAGCAGTAATCTAAAAGAGATTGTATGAATTATGCCTTAAAAGCACCTGCTCCACTTATTATGAAGGGAATAGACTAGGTGTTCACACTGTACATTAACAGATGTAATTTAACAGATTAATTCCGCCCTTAGTTTGGGTGGCAGTAGAGGCAAAATCTGTGACTTAAACAAAAGAGAAGAAACAAATCAGGAGTTTTTAAAGAAAGAATATTGAGTGACACAATATGAAATAATCTCATTTGCACAGTGGTACTCAGTTGCGAATGGGGAATTGAGCAAGGTCTCTGTGTCCTGGAGAGAAAAGAGTATGTGGCTTTCAGAGCACTGAACACAGAACGCTGCTGGACGAAATCAGCAAGTTAGAGGATGTGACAATGCCTTTTCTGGACGCGTATGCAAATAGGTGGTATAAACCGGGACAAGACCTGACACTGAAATTCACACTGAGCTTCATAAAGACTGTAATAGTAACAAAATGAAAAATTAATGTGTTAAAACCTGATTTGAATGGATGGTGTTTCTCACTACAGTATTAACATTTTACAGCAGGAATTTTCCTATTGCATTATCTCTGAATTCAGCATATGAGTTGGAAAAGATGCCTTAAGATGTAAGTGTATTTCCTTTACCTTAATTTTTTGTAATTATTCACATTCATTCTGTTTTTGTCAATCCTAAGGAATTTCAGGAATACTTACTTGCTCTGGTAATTAATATAAGGATAATATGCCCTCCCTAGGCATATAATGACTCATAATTTATGGGCATATATAACAGAGTAAAATTTCACAGTCTCTTAAGTCCTAATGTTGGGCTGCTAGTGGAGCAGAATCTCCAGGTTCCATTCACTCAAGAGAACTTTCTTTAAACAGTCAGTCTGACAGAAGGTTTCTTAAAATATAAATGCAGAAGTCTGAATTTCCATCTTCAATGTCTCATTTTCCCAAAGTTTCATTTTTCAATTTTGCCAGCATGCAGCTTATTTAATTTGTACTTTTTAGTTTTTTCTCTGCTTTCATTTCCTTCAAGTTATCTGAAGGATATGACTTCATTTTATGCATTATTAAAAAATAAAAAACTTGTAGAAAGCCTTTCACCTGGAACAAAAGCCATAGGTAGTGCTAGTGTGTAGCTCTGGCAATACTGAAGTTGACCATAGAACTGTTACTGGCTGGAACTACAGCACTGCCAAGTTATCCTGCTGTAATATGGCAAGATCTGTGACTCTGAGGACAAATATTTAACCCTGAATAAGAAACACATCTTGCATAGCCAACAGGATAACTCCATCTATTTTGCCCTGTGCAATAAATACTGCTGATTCTGGCAGCACTGAAGACCATTGCTTCTTTTGTGGACATGGTGTTATGAACATTTTTCCTACTTGGAGTACAAATGACTCCACCATATATTTATTTTCTAACACCTGAACAGCATGCTGCATATGGTACAGCTCAAAAACTGTTATAATTTGCCTCAAAATGTACATCAAAAAAACTCAGTTTAATAGCATTGGCTCTTCTACAATAGGAAGTATGCATTACTGTTTGTTTGTAATTCATGTATTTTCATACAAGAAAAAGTAATTTTTTTTTTTCTTCTGCAAAAGTTTTAGTCTGGCTTGCACCTCTCAACTTCTGTTTATGAAAAATTAGTTCTTTGTAGTTTTATCACATCACCTTTTTAACACTGACATCTCTATGTTTATATGACACACTTTTTTGCTGGCACAATGAGATTTAAACATATGACTAACTAATTTTTGGGTGTGCTTATATTATTGCAAATCACCTTATTTCTTTTAGGAAATTGTAATCTGTAAGTAGGCCTCCTTTTTTATCTTCAAAGTTATATAATGTAGTTTTGTTTTCTTTTTCTTTACTTCTTTTATCATTCCACCCCTTAAATCAGTGGATAATGTTTGTCTTTTGTTGAAACTCTAATGATTTATGTGGCCAGAAAACCAAAATACCTCCTTCTTTTTAAGCTAAAAGACAGCAGTTATTCTGATCCATTTGCATGATGTGACAAGTTGCAGCTTTAAGCAAAACAATACATGTGAAATTTTCAACAGGACCATAAGATTTAGAAATCCATAGTAGCTGCACTACATGTTTCACCAGTTTTAAAAATTTAAGTTATTAGATTAATTTATTAAGGTACTATATAAGAAGAATGCAAGGCTTTTCTCGGATCAAAAAGCAGTGAACAAAAATTTAGTGGACTTGAGTGAATTACAACTCACTCTGCTAGCTGTTGTTTATTGTGAGGACTGAACTATATATCCATAGCACATTTACAGACCACTATACTTTGCTTTTTGAGAAATGGCACTAAACAGTAGTCAGCAACTGAAGGAAAACAACATAACCATAATTTCACAGATAAATGTCTTAATGTTCATAGATGAATGCTTCATTGTTTTCCCCTTTGTATCCCATTACACGTGGTTAATATGATATTGTAACTGTTAGTTCACGTGTGCTTCATTGTGGATTGAACAAGATAAAAAGATTTCACTAAAAAGATCTCATTAATTTACTTATTTTTTATCTCTAATTACACAGCAAGTTTCTATACTAAAGCAGCATAAAATGAAATGTGCTGTTATGTGATCTCTTTTGTCTAGTTAGCTGCTTTAACAACTTAAAGACTATTAAAGGTGTTCTTATAATAGTATCATACAATTCTGCTACTGAATTTTCTAGAGCAGGATCTGAGATCCTACAGCTTGTAGGCCAGATGCAGCTCTTCACTTCATTTCACCCAGGCCGGGCAGTTACTAGCTGACATCCCTGGGAGCCCATTAATGCACAGACCAGTACAGGTGTTTCCACAGTTTCCACGGCCCCAGCAGCGAGAAGGTTCCCCATCCCTGCTGTAAAGGAACAAAGCCGTTCATTTACAAGATCTAATCACAGAGTTTGAGTTTGGGTTTGTCATCACAGGAGCTTCAGTGACCAAATCATTTCTCTGAATACTCCACTTGTAGAAGATGAAAAGCAGAGCAAAACTCATTTCTCCTTAGAAATTGAATTGTTTTCCTTACACAGTTTCTCATGCTGATGAGATTTTCTTGAGGATCTTCAAACTCCATGTGACATCTGGTATTAGCTATATTTGTAAGATACTAAAGATACAATTCTTTAAGAAACGATGGGGTCAGTAGACTTCTTTGACAGCAGTGAAATTGCCCCGTCGGTCAAATGGACTGCTGAGCAAGCTCAGGAAGGGATCTGGGAGATATCAGTGGGTGACAGTAGGAGATGTGGAGCAGATCCAGGAGCCTGGAAACAAAATTCCCAAGAACCAGAGGAGACTGTGGAGAGCTTGATGTAACTTCAAAATTCATTAAGCTGGATCAAATCAAGACCTGCTCTGCAAGGGCATAGTACACAAGTGAAGAATTAGGCACAAACACTGTTATTTCTGGTCTGATATATCTAGTTGCCTTGTGTTTTTTCCATTAAAAAAAATCAGTCACCTTGACTGGTCAAACAGATGCCTCATTTTCTGAGTTTTCTCTTTCCCTTTTTGAAGGAGGTTCCTGCAGGACAAGGTGTATATAGCTCAAAGCTGTCTCTGACTGTGGGTCTAGCTGCATTGTCAGAGGACACTCAAGAGAAGTATTTTTCAAATTAAACTGGTTTAAGTATATTGCCTTGAAAAAATCCCTAAACACTAATTCTGAAGAAATTCACTGTGTTGAAATAAGTAAGAGTGACTGATTTATCTTGGTGACAGGTCTGAAGAGAAATGCTGTGCAGAAGTTGTATGAGTGCTTAGTGTTACGGCTGATAGGCTAACAGACCTTTCGTAGAAAAAGGCAGGATGACCTCATGTTTGGGTTTTTGTTTTTTTTCCTTAAAAGAAATATTAAGAATTGTGACAATTTATGCTCGTTAACTTACCTCCTTTTAAAAATTTCCTTCCTGCTTCTGGTCATTCTTTGTTAACCCAACAGTTGAAGAAGAAAACTCCTTACCTTCTGCTTTATGTTCTCCTAAAAATATAATGTGTACTGTAGAACTCCATTTTACTCAAAACTCTAAGGCACATTCTTGTAAATGTAATATATACTCTTTGAGATATTTATATTCATAACTCTGGCTGCATTTTGTGCTTTGTTTTGCTTGCATGGGTAAGAGTTGTGATGGATTCGTTCACCCTAGATGATATTTATTCCTTTCTTCTTTGTCAAGGACCTGTATTCTTCTATTTGTCATTAACACTTGTCAGCTGGTAAATTATGCACAGTTTTTTCTTCTGTCTCTCCTACTTTTTAGCTATCCGTAATTATGCTAGCTGATTCCCATGTAGACTTGTTTTCAGCTGCATTGCTTACATGCCTTTTTAATAGACTGTAATTTTTGTTAAGTAAGTTATGTCAGATTAACTACTTCCGATAAGATGCAGTATTATACTTGGGTTTTCTTTTTCTCCCAGCTGGATCCACAGAATATGTCACTGCTGACTTGCTTTCTCCTGCCTCCCTCTAGCTAAATGGCAATATGCCACTGCAGCAAAACTTCTGTTTGAGGATTCATTGCCTTTTTTTGTTGGCTAGTAATGAGGCTTTGAGGTAGCTTGCTGCTCCTGATTAGTGACAGAGCGCACAAAGAAAGGAGTAGTGCAAACCAGTCATTAACTCATAGTGAAAGCCTCAGCATTTAAGTTCATAAAGATGAGGAAAGACTCTGTTAAATCCTTTCCATTCAGATTTGGCTGGTTTGGGTTTTTTTTGGCGCCAGCCTTGGTTTGTGGAAATAACCGGCTGAAGTGTTGATACTACTCCTGTTCTTGCTGAGCTTACGTTACCTTTGTGCTCCCAGTACCATCGCTCTGGTTTCTGCTGCAGGCCCCATCATTGGTGATATTGTTGAGGGTTCAAGCTTGCTCAAGTTGGAGCTGAGCTTCTTCACTTGGCTGACCGCCTGTGGACATGGGGGGCCTGGAACATCTCTGAGACTTGGACCGAGGGTGGCACTCGCCTAGCTCAGACAAGGTGGATCCCAGCTGCAGCACCACCAGCAGAAAGCTTACTGCTGCCACATGCAGCCTCTGCCAGGTCTCCTCCTGGCGCAGGGTGTGCAGGGACACTGGCACAGGGCTTGCATCTCTGAGGGCTTGAAATGCAGCAGGCCTGAAGAATCTGTACCAAGGAAGGAATTAGTGGCCAGGCCTGCCCTCTGCTACCTCTGTATAATCCCACCTCCCCCTCGCAGGCTACTGCTTTGCCCCCTAACAGCGATGTTAACTGTGACAGGTCTGACTCAGTACTTATGTATATTCAGTTTAGGTGTTCCCTAACCCGATTCTCTTCCACTGAGGTTAAGTCTTTCTTGCTCTCTCTCTTCTTTGTATCTAGGCATGATTTTATCATCAGTTCCACTGTGTTCCTGGTAAATATGTTATCACCATTAGCACTGTCCTCTTCATATATAAATATACAAATATATGAAAGCTCACGGGCATTCAGCAACCTTTTCTAGCATCTTCTGCTCTCTCATCAAAGATCTTACTTCAGAGATAATTTAAACCTAATTTTCAGAAGTATTTGATTCACATTATTAAAATGTTATTAGAATTAGTTACACGGAAAAGCTCCAGATATAGAGAAAGACACTACTGTAATAAAAAATATTATGATAATGTTTTGGTCAAATCCTTATTAGCTTAATCTTAGACTTAAAAAAAGTTCTCAATAGAAGCATATTGAGACAGTAGTAGAACATGAATTGACCTGTATATTTTTGCTTAGCCCTTACAATTCTACTGAATTAAACTTCCAATTTCTCCTTGTATCCCGAGTTCTGAGACTACAGGTAGGGACATGAACCATCATCTTAAAACCTTTACACTGTATCTTAATAGCAATATGAATTAATACCCAACCATTAGCATTATGCTTGTTGGTAGAAAACAGTACTACTCTCAGCTTCACCTCTAGATACCGATAGAAATTTAAATACATATATTATGGGAGTTAACTTTTTTCTGCATTTAGATAATTAATATTTATTTCCATTTTGAAGTAAAGAATTGCTAATGTCAAAATAAGTTTCCTTCTTTTTAGAGTCTCTTAGGTAACAGATTTTTTTGGGAGGGGGCATTCTTTTAACTATTTCTAGCG
>JANZYA010000042.1:16844764-16854889 GCA_027575145.1 Gyps rueppelli | reverse complement strand
CAGAGCTGAGGAAACATAGGGCCAAGGCACAAATGGATAAAGCCAGGAAACAAAAAGCAGATCTCCCAAGCCTCAGAGGTTTTGAGCATCTCCAAGGACAGAGACTCCACAACCTCTCTGTGCAAGTGTTTGACCACACTCACAGTTTAAAACAAAAGGCACCAACCAACCAACCAAATAAGAAAAAAGTCTTATGTTTAAATTGAATTTCCTGTCTTTCAGGAAAGAGGAACAAAGGAAAACAGATCACACTTTTTTCCTCCTTTACCTCTGATGAGGAACATTTGCTGTGCACTAACCCTAATGCTATGCAAATTTCAACATAAAGTAAGAAGAATAAATAGCAATTGCTGAAACACTAGCATCATTCTCTGCCCAGCACCACTGAGATTTAGTCGTGACCTAAGGCACTATAAAGAGAGCATATGATTACATCAAACAAAGTCATCTGAGTGTGAAGTATTTGTACATCCGCAGCACATACTGTTTATTTCACTAAAGGGTCAGGAGAGTTCTTGCAAAGATTAAATGATGTACTCTTAAGGTCAGCATTTCACTTCCATAACTAGTTTGTATGACTGACTAAAGCAAAGGTTCAGCACTTCACTAAGGGAAAGAATTTGACCCACTGACAATAAAGAAAATGAGGTAAAAAGTAACAAAACATAGGACACCAGTCTAAAAAGCTCTTCATCTTTGCAATATCATTAATTAGATCACTGAAGGCAGCACTGTATACTATAGAGTTTTAATGACTGGCTTGTGGAGCAAAATCCTACAGTTTATTCAGGTTAACCACAGTTTTAAACACATGGTATTTACTTAACTAAGTTTAACTGTATTTTTGCAGAAGTGCCAACATTAAGAAAATGCATGTTTTCCTAATGAAATAGTCTATGATCCTATTCCTATTTTGCTGCTGCTTATTAAGGATTGTTTTCAACAAACAATTGAAAGAAGCTTCCCTTATTGGTTGGCTTAATCCTGTAAGGTACATAACCCTAAAATTTTTTAGGGGTGGGAGTTGTTCGTTGACTCTAATGAGACATCTGCTTAGTTCAGTACTAGGGAATTTAGTCCAAGTGCAGATATGTAAATTTCTTTGCAGTGTCTTGAATGTGCATCTGCCTTGACCGCCTCCCAGGGCATCATGTGCCATTCATTCCTTATGCTTTATGCTTATACACTTTAAAAGATAAGCTTTTAGTTGCTAGTACTAATTGAGAAAATAGCCTCTGATATTCAGAATTATCCCACTAAGAACAAGATGCAGTATAATATATTTGTTTGTATATCCAATGGCCATTAGATGACCATGTTGATGGACGGGATTACTCGGCCTCCCCGGGCTGCCGAAAGTGGGACGCCTTCCCTGGGTAAATCCTCTGGCGAATGCTGTTCCCCTCGCCATCGCGGGCTTCGCGGGGAGGGCGCGGGGGGGGGAGAGACGCGAGCTGCCATGCACATCCGCGCTGCGCCTGCCGCTCGGCGGGCTGGAGGGGCCGGGGCTCGTGTATGAGGGGAGAAGGGGCTGAGGGTGAGGAGGGGGCTGTGGGGCAGGCTCAGCGGGTGATGGAGGCCGTTGAGGGCTGGGAGACCGGGTCCCAGATGGGGAGGCAGCTGTGGGGCAGGCCTGGGAGAGAGAGAGGGGAGGATTGAGGCCTCTGAGAGGCCTCATGTCCCACACCGGGCATAAGGCACAGGGCCCACAGGCGGCTGGCGATGGCTCAGTGTCTCCTCTCTTGCTTGCAGCACACACGGAGCAGGCTGGATGCCCACAGGCAGCAGGACACTATTACAGGCTCTCCGGGCACTCGGCAGGGGCACAGGACTTTTCTCTCCGCACATACAGGTTTCTCTGCCAAGCCCCTACCTTTGCTGTGTTGGCCTCCCTGAGGCCAGCCACAGTTACTGGTCCCAGCTGCTGTTACGGCGTGTATCTCTCCAGTCCACAGACAGAAACCAGGGTGGTGGTGCTGGGGCTTTCCATTTCTCCCTGCTTTTGAACACTTGGCTTCGCCAGGCCTGCACAGCAGCAGAGGACATGGCAGAGCAGAGGTACTGCGTAGACTATGCTAAGCGTGGCACGGCAGGCTGCAAGAAATGCACTCTGCAGATCATGATTTTAGTCACCTCCATGCCATGTGGGGAACATCCAATGTGAGAGCACCATGCTGACACCTCTCCCCCATGGGCATGTAGGAACAGGCCTTTCTGTGTGATAATCAAAGTGCCTCCATTTTCACCAGGGCTCATCAGTGTTGCAGACAGGGGTATGTGTGTTGTGTTTTTTTCTCCCAGCAACCTTTCAGCCACTGCCCAGCAAACTGCTCTCAATCAGCCATTTGTCTTCTGTGGTCCAGAGGCCCAGGCCAGCACAGAAGATCCCAGCTTAGGGCCTGAATGCAGTGTCCCTCCCACATCTTGGGTTAAGTGCACTTCCAAGGCAAATGGCCAAACTTGTTCAACTGATCTCCAAATTGCTCCTTCATGCCAGTGACTGACAGTAGGACCCGAAAAGCCACATAAACCCAGCATTGTTTTTGTTTTTCTGGCAACAGCAAAAGGTGTCCAGGGCACCTTGTGCGAGCTCATGCACACAGCTTACAAAAGATACTTTGTAATTGAGGTTTTGCGCTTAATGAAGGAATAAATTGAATGGGAGTGTTGTCCTTAATTGAGGTGTAAAACTTCGGAAAATCTGTTCCGATGGTCTGGCTACTTGGGGCTGCATCTGAATGTCAGCTTAGTCTTTGCAGAGCTTGTGTACTAGCTCAAGTTAGGTTGTATTTTCAGGCATTGGTGTAAACATACAGTCTTAATAGATGGGACTTTTTTTTTTTCTTTTTCACAGCAAGTAGTTTGGCCAATTATTTTTAAAGTAGCTTGGTGGAAATGGGTCAGGCCTATGTAGAACCATGTCTGCATTCATTATCAATGTTGAAGGAAGTTTGGATTGAGATTTAGACTTTGTACTTTCTTTCTTTTTTTTAGAACTTCAACACGAGTCTTTTAAATATTTTTCATTTAATTCAAATGGATGTGAAGTAGAAAGCTTGATTACTTCCTGATATACCACTGGAACTTGTAACTTTTGTGTGTGGAACTTGTATCTTTTGTTTGAACGATACAGAAAAAAGATACTTAGAATATCGATTGAGATACAGACTATATATGAGTTGAGAATACCTCTGTCACAAACACATTTGAAGCACATGTACTGGGGTTCTGGTAATACGGTTCTTAAAATAGCACAGCATTTTAATAGAGCACTTTACAGTGTGTCTAAGGATAAAGTGTACCTGGGGTACAGTCAGTGACAATAATGGAGTTCCAGTTCATTTAACGGTATAGTACATGCCTAGGTAACAAAATAAATTCTTAAATTTGCCTCAGGCTCATGCAAATCTTCCACTGCATTGACATTATTATTTCAAATACAATTCTTAGCATAAAAGGCATGGGAAGTATCAGTACGAAGTGCAGGTAGACATGGTCTGTGTCTTGTAGTTTATGCATTCAGCCTAATAAAACTGAACCTTTGCAATTAGAGGATCTCTCAATACCTGCAAAGATTAAGGCTGAGTACATTCCTTTTTATAGTACAGATGGGCAGCAGTTTGAAACTTTGTGTAAGTTTCTAGAGGCAGGTTTTCAGACTGCCAAATTTCCCATTAATTTGAAAAGAATTGTGTGAGGGAGAAAAGAAAAAAACAATCATGACATATGCAGTTCAGCCACATAGGGCAACATTTCTTGTTCTTTAACATTTCTTTGAGCAGTTATCCTCCCCTCTCCTCTGGATAAAGCAATGCCTTTTGGCATCAAGCTCCTTTGTAAACGTGAGGTAGTAAACGATGGTGAATTTTGAACATAAACACGCAGGCAGGTCTGTACCACACAGTTTAAAAATAAAAGCCCAAGGGAACTTCCTTTAGTAAATAACAGCAAAGTTCTTCAGAAGTGTATGGGGGTGAAGAGGCGGGCTCTGGGTTGGAAAACAACCTTCCCCACAGAAAGCCAGAATGAGAAGTGTTTCACAGATGCCAGGTTAGCAAACGGGCAGCAGCGTGGTTAGCTACATTGCTTTGGTTTGGTTCTTACAAACTCCCTCCCATTCCTCACCTGACCTGTGAGAAGGAAAACCATTTTGCAGCCTCTTTAGCTTCTTACAACAATAATTAAAAGAGTACAGCACCCCACATCACCAAAAAAGCAATAACGTTAAAATCTAGCGAAAGATGGAGAACAAAGGTCAGCGTCATACTCATTTCTAGGTATTCATCAAAGAGCCCATAAGCATTCATAGGTTGCAGATTGTAGTCCTTTTCCCACTGTGGGAAGCTTGTTTTTCTCTGCGTGCCATATTCCTGTCGTAGTTTTCTCCTGGTCCACCAGTTTTGAATTAGCCTACATTTTCAAATAAATTAAAGAAACAAGGTAAATAATATTAGCGGCTATTTATCACAAAACTGGAAGAGGCTAAGTGTGCACAACATACCTTGCAAAATTAATTTCCCAACATACAGGAAAACAGAGCATTAGCAATACATGTGGCTGATGACACGACATAATAGGTATGAAAACAGATACGGCCGATGGGCTGTAATCCAGGCCTAGAGGTTATTAAAACGGCGGAGGGGTTTTGACATCTTTTCATTTATTATTTACCTCCTTCTGCTCTACACAGAATGGCAAATCACTTCAGGGTCTGTTTATACGGCAGAATGCAATGCTGTGTGGAGATAGTCGAGTAGTTGACAGTTCTCCAATTGAGAAATCAGTACAGAGAGTGCTAAACGCTGCTTGATCCCTTCCCGTGTGCGAGCCGGCATCTCTACACGGCTCTACAGTGTGCGGGGTAACAGTCCCCGGGCAACCCTGGAAGGGAAAAAGCAGCCTTGCATGGTGTCTGCAGCCAAACGTTCAGAGGGACAGAAGGCAGAAAGGAGCGTGTGCCCCACCGACAACGCTCCGTCTCAGAAAACGGGGGAGCGGGGCTGGACTTCAGGGGGAAGATATTCTTCCTGAAGAAACACACGTGTAGGGGCACCGGGGGCGGCACTGAGGAGAATGAGAACGCCAGAAGAGAAACGAGCGCTCACATTTGAAATACACACCTTTGCCTCTCCAGGTCAGGGAGTTGCACTGGTTTGGCCAACAAAGGACACAAGTTACAGTAAGTATAGAGAGGAAAAAAAACCCAAACCCATGACAGATATTTTCCACAAAGTTGTGCTTGGCCCCTTCGTCTCGGCAAGATAGAAGGTGACGGCTCACCAAAATAGTTCACTACTTTCCCTGACTGTGCTTTGCTTTTTGCCTTCACAGTGGCCTGGTCTGGTCTGTGAATGGTAGGCAAAGGGCTGTTTGATTTGGGTAAGGGTTTGGCCAATTACTTGTTTTCTTAAAGCTTAGAGATTATTTTTCCATTCAGGCCATTTACAAGAGAGGTTATAGCTTTTCCTGTCTTCCTTAAAGAAGTGTAGGTGCAACGAAGGTAGGATTGATGTCTGCACCTTCATATGTGCAAAATGAAGTAGAGAGAAGAAATAAAACTGTCTGTAGGGAAACAAAACGGGACCATATTATCACACATCTCAAAATGCAAATTCCATACTAGCAAGGCAGGACAGATTGCAGTTTTATTTTCCTTTCAAAAGCCCAGAAACAGATGTAGTTTTCATTTCCTAGGACCACATTGGCTCAATGCTGACTTTTAACAATTGCACTACTAGGAACTGATGCATCCCACAATACTATACATGCAGGTCACTTCACTCTGTCTTTATGTGTGTAATTTGCACAGGTAAGTAAATAACTCTACACTGTGTCTTTTTCTTCTAGAATATAATTAGGAATAGAATAGAATTAGACTAGACTAGACTAGACTAGACTTGAATAGAATAGAATAGCTGAGCGGTACGGGTTAGGTGAGAAAAAGGCAGACCATACATCTCTACACCCTTGGAATACTTGGGCACAAAAAGAATACATTAAAACTTAAGAGGACATTGTCAAATACATAGCACGTTGGGATCCATGCTCGCCTTCAACTTCTTTTGCATAGGATAGGCATAATCTTACTACAGATCTGAAAATATAATCAAATAGCATTTAATTTTTTCAAAGCAGGCTTTAATACTTGCTTTAAAACTCTTTAGCAGCTCTTGACAAGGGCTCCATTCTACATCAAATGTATATCTCATGTCAGAGATAAAAGGTCAAAAATATATGGCAATGTCCACTTAATAGAGTGAAGATTAAATCGTAGCAGGCCTGGCTATCTGTGTCTTAGTCCCTCTGCTAAGATCCTGCACTTAAACGTAAGCAGAATTTAATGGGATCTCTTGTTTTCCTATTTTTTAAAAAATTAATACCTATAACACAGGGTTACATTTACTTTCAGTAATATTGTTATGTCTTGCAACGTGTCTGTAAAATCGTACGTTACAGCTATTATACTGCATCCCAAAGATAAAATGATTAGAATGACAATACTGGGAAAAGTTTCTTCATCACCAAGAAGCCTTTGGTCAATGGAATGATGACTTTTTTTTTTCCAAGACGATGTTTTGATTGAATATGTTGTGAATATTTGGGGACTATTCAAATGCAGAAAACATATTTAAAGCCTATTAAAACCTACTAAGTCTATTTAAAGAAGCAGTTATCTGAAGTAGTAAGAGCATAGCAACTACAAAGTGATTCTGTCAGGGGACTGTCTCAGAGGCAGGGATCCCAGATCCTCAGGTGCCCTGGGGATAGTGAGAAAACAACTCTCTGCTCCAAAGGATGAAATATCACCACACGTCTGAATCAAGGGACACATCAGCCAGGAAAGAAGATGTTTCCCTTACTCCAAGAATAGCAGTCATTAAAAAAAAAAAAAAAAAAAAAAGTTAACATGGAAAGAGACAACTAAAATGAAAAAATATTTTTTAAAGTTAGATTAAATTCTCCAAAATAATGTCAAACTTGAAATATTTAATTTTGATTTGAAGTAGTTGGGTTTTTTCCCCAGAACTACTCTTTTCAGAAGAAATTTTTACATCTCAATGCTTTACTTTGATTTATAATGGAATGTTGTATTTTACTGGAGAGTTTCCCACAGGATGAGTATTCATCCAATTGCATTTATCGGAATCCTAAAATGCCAGCTTACTTCAGAACTCACTACATTGTTTTAAAAATGAACATGGCAATAGTAATTAGCACTGGTAATTGCAAATGGCAGTAGTAATTAAACCAGCTGGGCAGGTTGGGGCCTTGCCTTGCTGCTTGGGGGTTGGCAACGGCATGGTGTGTGCTGTGACCGCTGCCTCAGGCCCAAACTACCCCACTACAAATTCATGGTCTGATCAGAGTTAGGCCCTTTATTTTCAATTACATGGAAATGGAGTAGCTTACTGTGATTCAAATGCGTGCCCTGCTTGGTTTTTGTCTGCTGGATCGGGTTTTGCTGAAGAGGGCTTCATAGCAAAAGAAAGGGGAAAGGCACAAAATGCTGGACTAATCAGTACAAGAGAATATATAAGCAAATTTCTGTTCTTCAGCTAAGGGTAGACTAAGAGATTTTTCATCTTAGTTAATTCTAACAAAACAAAGAAGGGTCTGACCCAGTGTTTTGTTCAGCCCTTGCTTTTATCATTCCCAAATGAATGACATTTACTATCCTGTTGAGATCCATTTGGATTGTTCTCCACTGCTGAGATCTCTAAGTGTTTCTGCCTTGGTCTGTGGTTAATATGGGAGCAGTATTAAATGTTTGCTTTTATGATTTGCATTGCAGGTGGGCCTTTTGGGAAGAACTGGTTCAGGAAAAAGCACTTTACTTTTCGCATTTTTAAGACTGCTGGATACAGAAGGTGATATCCAGATTGATGGAGTCTCCTGGAACACGGTCAGTCCTGCTGGGTGTTCGTAGCCAATGCAATGTGGCTACACATCAATCAGGATGACTCTGAAGCACAGAAGTGACACAGAACACAGTGGTTAATGTGTTATCTGTATGGTGTTGCCCTACTGTGTGCATCAGTGGGGAAGAAATCTCTTGAAAGGGATGGGGAGCTGGGATAATATTGATACTGATTGGATTAGACATTGTTCATGTCTGATCTTTAGTTAAGAAGCTGTTGAGTTCCTCTGCTGTTGATTGGACTTGATATTTCAGGTTCCTTTTTCCTTTGTAGTAGCATTAATAACGGCTTCAGCATGGAAATGTCTAGATGAAAATCTGTCTATTCATGTTCCTCAAAACACAGTTTGGGGACAACATTTTTTTTAAATTTGTACATAGACTTTTTATGGCTTTGATCTCACTGATCAAGGTGCAGCACTAAGTTCACTAACCAAGTCTTTCATCAGAATCACCTTTGCATACAGAAACGGGGAAGGAGGAGATGCTGTCATACATTATTTAATTTCACTTATGCTTGTCAACCCTCCTTCTCTGTTGTGTTTAAGAACTAGAAAAGAAAGTGGATAGGGTTTATTTGGAGAACAATTAAAGTCCAATCTAAAATACCCCTAACGTTGACATGTAAAAGGAAGGTAAAATAACTCAAGGTGTGCTAGTTACAAGCTAACAGAAAATTTATTTCCCTTGGGTTGTTTACTATTGATAAGAGCAAGAAAATCCTTACGTATATGAAACTTCATTTTATTTGCTCCATGCATTTTTATTTGCAACACTGTTAGTTTAGGATCATCAGGTCAACATACCTGATATCCTATTCCAAAACAAGACATTTTATATTGCAGTAATACTTTTCTACATTTTCTCTCACAGAGAGCATTCCTGAGGATCCAAACAGCAAATAAATAGGCAAAAAACATTATTCAGTATTATTCTTTGCTTTTCCTGCAAGGGAGACAATAGGTCCCCACAAGAGCTTTTTTTTCTGAAGGAAAAGGCAACTCCATTAAATAAGTGCCAGTTTCTGTTACTAACATGCATCATTAGAAACAAAAGCAGCAAGTCCATTACTGTCTTCATATCACTTTGTACTGTTCCGACACAAATAGCTAGCTAAGCCAAGACTTGAGAATACCAACCTCTGCAGAAGAGCTTTGCTTTGCTCCTCAGGGGTATTTGCTGATTAACACAATGACAGTCAGAAAATGAGTGCTAGAATAACAGAAAATGCAGGTGAGTATGAAGAGGCATTTCCACATAGTATTTAATTTTTACTGATGGTAATGGTCTCCCTCAGTTTTCCAAAAAAGTTTTGTAGAAGTTCATGTACATGTGCATTTGTGTTTACTTAAAAGTCTGTTCAGCAGCGTCGTGATGATGGGTAGTGAATCTTCTACGTTCCTGTTCTCTCTCCCTCTTGCCAGACTATCCATGGCCATAAAGGACCGATAACTGCGGTGGCTTTTGCCCCCGACGGCCGGTACCTCGCCACGTACTCCAATTCCGACAGCCACCTCTCCTTCTGGCAGGTAAGGATGCGTTACCGTCCGTCTGTCTGCGCGCACATGGTTAGTAAACTCACGTTTGGGACTTTCTTTTAACATTGTTCCATAATGGTGTAATACATAAGGAAACGCTGACAACAGGAGAGTCCCAGAAGTTAGGGCAGAAGCTGAAATCTCAGCACAGAGTTTTGTCGCTCACCAGCCAGCCCCACGCTGCCCTCCCGTCTTACCATAGAAATACCACAACCACTATATGTTGGCAGTGCTTGTAACATCCTCTCTCACAGTACTCTATGCACTTTAAAATGTTTCAGGGTTTGGTGGTTTTGTTTTTATTTTTAATTTATGGAGTGGAGTTGGCACACAGCAGCATCTGTGTTGTGTGTTCTGGGTCTTAGGATTGACTTTGGTAATCTTTGCTGTGACTTTACCCCTTTAAGCTTTGCCTGTATGCTTCTGATGGCGGGAGCTAGGGAAGTCTACTCTTAGTTACACCCTAAGGTGGAATTCTGTTACTATGCCATGGCTAGTATTGTGTCACACTTATTGTAAAACTGATGTGATATTTCTTTCTTTTTCAACCTTACTAAAAAATTCTTTGTGTGTTTAAACTTCTAAAGAGGAAGGAAGGAGTAAACAGTTTCAGGGGTGTCGTGGTTTAACCCCAGCCAGCAACTAAGCACCACGCAGCTGGTCACTTAC
>JANZYA010000042.1:8654968-8665144 GCA_027575145.1 Gyps rueppelli | reverse complement strand
ACAGCACTAACTTCACTGGATAGTATATAAACATTTAGTCCACTTAGCTCTTCACAGAAGCTGTATGCAAGTTAAAGACAGTCCTTAACTTCTCTTAATTCACTTCAAGTTTTGCAAAAAATGTAGGTGACCCCTAAATAGGATAGTCTCCCTGATATTGAATTTGACTTTCCACAACCCCAGTCCAGCATTTTTTCATACAAGTAACTTTTATACAGGCAAGTTTTACTGGGAAGTGCACTGGGCTGCTCCTATCTATAATATGTATTTGCATGACTAAGGCCAAAATTAGCTGAAACCTTTACATGTAAAGACAATCAGGCAAAACAAAGGAGTTCTAACTAAAGTCTCAATCATCCAAAAGTTCCCAAAGGAAGCCAAGATAAAAACAAGCACTTATGTATAAAACATATGTATATTCTTAACTTTAATTCATGCCTTGTGAACTTTTCAATATTGCAATGGGAGAAGAAAAATAGATGGCAATCTGCACAACATGGGGTTCTAAATCGAGCGAGAGAAACTAGGCTAACTACCAAAAAGTTAAAGCATCCAATTGCCACTCATTTGGAATCTTAAAAGTACAGACACACTGAAAACATAGAATATCTATATATTAATACTTTCACTCCTAACCAGGGGTAGTGAGAAAAAGGAAAAGGTATGAAAGAAGCAGCCTTTATGTGCCTTTATTACTTTTAGAATGTCTTCCTCAAAAAAAAAAAAAAAAGAAGTTTTAAAAATAACTCTCTCTCAAGCACTCTTTGTGTACCCATGCTTGTCCCACAGAAAGAAGTTCCCGTGTCTGCTTTGTTGTCTCGGTGTTGTTAAAGGCTCTAATACCCCTGTTCTGGCCTAGTATTTCTCATCAGTCCGTCGCTGAAATACATATCCCCGGGTGATTCCTGGCTCTCCATCCCATTCCCAGCACCCACAACACATAGACCCATCCAAAGCGTAGGGCATACTCCAACTGTTTCCAGGAAACTGCCTTTTCCATTACCTCGGAGTTATCCCTCTTTTGTTGGACTCGCCCTCGACACCGCACTGTTGTATGTTGCGGCCTATTTTAGCGGGGGGCTTTGGAGAAAAGCACCCATTTTAGAATGCCATTTTGAACATTTAACTGACTGCAGATTCTTCATTCTTCATCCGGTTTGGTCTCAGCGACTTGCCTAATTTGGGCCGATTTGGACAGTTTCCATTAGCAGCGACAGCAGATGGTAGTTGGCTGAAAGTTCCTGTGACACAATCCTCTACGTGTACAAATAACCCACAGAGTACTTTTTTTCCCTGGTCGCAGCTGAAATAAGATAAGAAGTTTATCTGCAATTCCCACTCTCCTTAAATAAAATTTTCTCTTTAACTTTGAAAGAGTCCTGACAAAAGTTAGTCATGAATACTGCCAGATAAGCACTGCCCCAGGGCTACAGAGCAGCACCAGCCAGGCAAAAGAGCTACCAAACAAGACTCCAAAAATGTTGATAGCAACCCAAGAGCTTTACCAGCAAAAAGGAACTGAGTCACGAGCCTGATTTTGTGAACACAGGGTCAAACCCTTAGTTCACTTTTAAGTCAGTATTGCTTTGGTACAAAGACACAGCAATTAGGCTGGCTGAGCGTCTCACATAGGGTGTCTGTAAATGCATCTCTTTCCATCTTTGCCATACACTCTATAGGGAAACTGCCGTAACGCTATTTACACAAAGAAGAGAAATGTCTCATTTTTGCATATATCTGCACTTGGCTTTGGAGATAATTTCTGATGGTCTCTACAACGTGTATTCTAAAAGCAAACCTTCAGTGGCAAAACATGGAATAATAAATTATTTTTCAGCAGCAAAAATAAACTCTTGTCGCAGGGACACATTTATCTGATTCATATTCTCCAGCGATTACTTTTATTGCAGCTTTTTAAGCCAAATGGTTTAGTTTGAGTTTATAAGTTTTCTGATGTTCAAAGTTTGGCAATGGGTAGACAAAAACACACACAGCGCAGAGGACGTGATGGGGAAAAAAGGGAGCACAGGGCTAGAGTGGGTTTCCTGAGATGCTGAGCTCAGGGTCCTCCAGCTGCAGACAGCTGTGGATGGGGCCAGTACCCATTATACCCAGTACCCAGTTTCCCAGTTATATTCCTCTTGGGGTGCTTCTTCTGGTGTTCCTATCACAGAACCCAGTGCTTTTGGTTGTTTTGAGAGCATTTAGAGAGCTCAGAATTACAGAAACAGATGTCAAATGTCCCTAATTTGCTGTGTAGCTATTAGAAATCATGTTTTCTTAATCCCGTTGTCCAAATGGAGCCAGGAAGATCTTTGCCACAACTAACGCTTAGCATTTTCCCCAGCCTACTTTCCTTATGAGGCGAAATGGAGAAGTGTTTGAGAAGGCCTACAAAGCTAAACAGCAAGCTCCGCTGTTCATCCCCAAACACATAAGCACTCACCACCACCAGAAGAAGCAGCTACTTGCTGCTGCACTTTTAGAAGATCTTAAACGCCCAGAGCGCTGCACTCCAGCAACAACCTTTTTCTTCTAATCTGGAATAAGTATGTGTGGCTGCACAACTTCAGAAAGGAGGAAAACTTAACCTCGTTCTGTTTGAAGAGTTTGAGGAACCTAAAAATAGCACGCAAAAATAATAATATAAAAAAACCCCTTAGTATTGCTGTCAAAACTAACCTTTATTCTAAATGAAGAGAAGTGACTACACAGAGGTGAGGGCATGGCTGCCTACCCTTTGCATTAATCATTTCTGCTGGAAAGGTACAGAGGGAAGCATACAGTGATTAATCCAAAAGCGGTGGGAGGATGGCATTCTAGGAAGGGCACAAAAGTCCCAGGTCCAGAAGTCGCTGGTGTACAATGCAGGATGATATCACTTCAGTAGAAAGTTACAGTTCAATGCCACATTGTCAAATCTTATTCTGTAAGTATATAATACAACAGATCAAGAAAGAAGCATGTTATTCTTTCTAAATCACAGGGATTGAAAGGTAATCATTTCCTCTGTCTGTCTTTCTTTCTTTCTTTCTGATTGCAGCATTCTCTCTCCTCAAATCCTAAATAAAGCCACAATAAATCCAATGGTTTAGAGAGACTTCCAAAATGCCTTTGAAGAATTCGTGATGAATTGATGAAGGCGTTTACTTTCAGGCGGTATTTTAAGTTAGAGACATTTCATAACAAAAAGGGACTGTGTTTGTTAGCAGGTGCAGAGGATAACTGTCTCTTTTCACTTAGAGACACCCCATCTATTTTCAATCTGCTTTCAAGTTTGTTTGAGATTATTTTACCAGCGCAGAGACTTAGGAGGCTTTAGAAAGTGTGTGTTCCTGCAGTTTAGAATATCTACTCTTGGTTTTGGGGTTGGGTCCGTAGAATTTGCGGTCGTATTTCTTCCCTTTCACTGTTTATCCTGTTCTTAATCTGCATTGATTTTCCCCCATAAAGCAGAAAAAAATCAATTTTCCATTATGTTTTTAAATCAGTCATATGAAGACACACAGACGAACCAATACCAGATGTGAAATAGTAAAAAACCCATTCTTTAGAAAACTGACCGTGATGACTGACTCAATGAGGGCACAAAAGCTGCCACAGCAATTTTGAGCTTGGAGCATTCTCCAGATCTCTCATGGTTAGCACTGTGGAATGTTCCAGCTGTGTTTGTAGTCACGAGTGTAGGATGGAAAGCCAGTCCATAATTTTCTACCCACTGTTTATAAATGCCGTATGTTCATAATGTGGGTTTTTCTTTTTCCTTCCCATTGTCTTGATATAGTCTGACTCAGATTTAGGGGGGGGGGATATTTTTAATGTTGTTCTACCATGGGAGGAGGTTTTTTTGTTTCATTTATTTGGGTTTTGTCTGTGTGGCTTATTTTCCAGAGTTACTTCTACAATGATGACACTTTTAACTTCAACTACGCCCAAGCCAAAGCTGCCATGGGCAATTTTAGTGAGGCTGAAGGGGTATGTATTTACTTTCTTTCAAAAACAACAATGGAAACATTTCCCACATACTCCCCTCTTTCCTTCCTTTTCTCCCTCCAGATCTTCACATTGGTTGAAAATAACCAGGTTGTGTGGAACATCATCTTCCCCTTAGAGGAACTGAAACTCTCAGTGAACACTATTCAGAAAAGATTATCTTGCTAATCTTGTAATGTGAGGTATATGGGGAGTCATGCTGCTTGTGGTGCATCACAAGAGTGCTTGCAGCTATCTCTAATTGATCAAAGAATGCCCTCTTAATCAGATTTCCTACGCTTTGTCTGGGATCCCAGGCAGTCTTATTGTTCAGACTGACTAGGGCATGCTAAGTAAAAGACACTGAATAGTTAAGAGCTTCTAGGTGTCCCTAGAAATTTGTGTTTAAAAAAAAAAAAAATTCTTCCTCTGGGAGATGTGGGAGGAAAAGAGGAAGTGCTCGCTATCTTATTCAGCAGCATCCAGATGCAGCTGGAAGAGATTAACTTCTACACACAGCATTTTTTGTGTCTATGTGCTGTAGAAACTTAATTACAACTAAAATATGCAAAAGCAAATAGCTATTATGAAGATGGAAGCGACATTTTCCACAAGACCAGAAAGAAGACAAACCAGAAAAAAAACCTAACCACATAGTCTAAAGTGAATCATATAGGTTTGCTTGGTTTGGGTGGGGTTTTTTTGTTTTTCCTGTCTTTCTAACTCTTTAACTCTTCAGGTTCCTTGACAACAGAGCCCTCCTGGGGGGGGGCGTTGTTTTGTTTGGGCTTTTTTCCCCCCAGCAGCCACCTCCTTAATTTCTGTGACCTGAAATTGCATCTCTCTAAGAAAAATATCCAAGACCGTCAGGCAAAATGGATATATATTTCAATTCACCTACCTTAATTTAGTTAGCTTGATGAAAATTCAGGTGAGTATCTTTTAAAACTATGCTAGCAGGCTATGCTGATTCCTGAGACTTTATAAAAATGATAATGCGGGACTAGCACACTTCGTACAGTTCTGCTTCAGTCTGCACTATAAATACCATGTGCAGTCAGGAAGTTACTAGTACTAACACCAAGCAAAGCTGTAAGACCTCAGGTTAAGACAAGAACAGTTGTCCTAACCTGCCAAGAAAAGTACTTAGATAAAGTACCAAAAGGAAGTAAGTGCCTGCAGTACATGCTAACTTTCTTCCCGCCCTTCTGTCAAGACGGTAGATAATTTTCACACCCACTGCATTATTGGCAGTACAGTCCTTCTGAGCATAAGGGCAAAAAGCGTATTTAAGTTTCCTTAAAAATTAATCCAAGTAACTTGGAACAATTTCAGGTTCTACACCAAAATCACTGCTTGATGGCACCAGTTTCTACTTACACTGATACATGAACTACTTACTTGTAACAAGCAATCCAAAGTACCCTTGTAGTTTGAGTGTCCTCCATGTTGTTGGCTTCTCTGATTCATCATGCGTGTTCTCACAACATCAATTGGGTTGGATGCAAGGGTAAATATCTGTAGCATTTGTTGGTGCAATAGTATCAGGGAACACAGCAGTGTGTATTTTTTTATTATTTTGTTTTATTTTTAAAATTTTATTCTCCCCTTTCATTTTTTTTGGTAAGAATATGAAACTCAGTATTGGACTTCGCTTTCTTTTGTGTAAGTTCACAATTCCATCATTTATTTTTTGTTGAAAAATAGTAAAAAAAGGGTTTTCTTAAAAATAATTTGAATCTGCATAAACAAACCTGAAATTAGTGGAACCAAAGTAATGTTGAGGTGCTGTTACACTGATCATAATGCAGTTCCCACACAGTCTTTATACAATTTGAAATGTATAAAGGCTGGTACATCTTCCTGATAATTAAGGTTGTCAAGCTGCTCTGCCTTATAAAATCCTGCTTCCAAGTGCTTATAATCAGGTGCTTGTAATGTAAAAAATTACTTATTAGAAATACTAGCATCAATTTCTGTTTTGGGGGGTTTGGTTTTTTTTTTAATCAGTCTGAGAGAATTTTTTTTTAGTTCATCCAGAAGAAGTCAGATGTCACTGAGCTTGAAGACAGGGAAGAAAAAAAAATTTTACATCATTAAGAAAATTCGTCTCGTTTTCTTGAAAATGTTGAGCATCCCACGCTTTATAACAAACACAGGAAATTAGGAGTGTTCTTGATATCACAGGTGTACTTTTTGCTAACTTCAAAAAAAAAAAAGAAAAAGGAAAAAAGCTAATAAGCCTGTCCTTGCTTAAACTTAGTAAAGAAACATTCTCCTGAAATAATGCAGCTTGGTCATGCCCAGGGATCTTTTTTTAAATTTTCTTTTAGTAGCTAAAAGTCTGATGACTTTGTCTATTTTGCATAAGCTAGACTTTGTGTATCTATCTCCTGTGTGTTAATGAACTGTTTAAACTCCCTCTGCAGTGAATAATTAAATACACCCCAACCCTGGTGGGACCAGAATTATGAGCAATATTACTGTTTTAAAATACATCCTTACCTAACATACTAAAGAGTTTTCTTTCACATTTCCCTAATTTTTTGCCTAGAAGAGTGTTAAATACAAGATTTTTTTCCTTCTTCTTTAAAAGAAGACATCAGAAGATTTGCAGACCAGATGAAAAGAAAAAACAAAACAAAAGAAAACAAAAAACCCCCCAGCAACAAAACCAGTGATTTGATAGTTTCATCTTTGGATGCCTGTTTTCAGGGACAGGCAAGCTTGCTTGGCATCATTTGGTACTCAATGAAACTCTGTAAGTTGGAAAGTTTCATTTGAACTCGAGCATAACTGAGTTTGTCTTCCCTTAAATAAGGGCTGAAAGAGAGAGTAAATGGAGGGAGAAGGGGAAAAAAAAAGAACAAGAAAAAAACCACCTAGCCTGCAGGCCTGCTAGTCCTGTTTGGTTTTTTTTAGGACTCTCCTGTCACGACTTGCTGACAGATGAGCTCTGTTGAGTCTTACAGTGATGATTTAAGATGTTACTGCATCCCTTGCTCCCCCACCCTTCTGCTAGAGGTTACAGCCCACATAATAGGATTGGCAGAAAGGAACATTTCCCTCTGTCTCGGCTATTCCAGTTTAAATTCTGGCATATTAGCTTAAAATACTTGTGCCAAATAAAAATCAGGGGCAGATTTCGGTACTGCTCTTGCAAAGACAGCCAACCTTGAGAGTCTGAAGGTACATGAGCAGTTTTTCCTTACTGACTTCTTTGGGCTTATTTTCTGCTTTCTCTGAAATACTGATGCAGTTTACAGAGTGTGATGTGACTTTTGTGGAGATGAAAATACTAGGGTCACAAAATATAGCAACAATATTGAGTCACGGCTTATCCTGTTGACTGCCCTGTGCTAGCTGTGCAGTCATAACCTCAGTCGTGTTTGCATGATCAACCTATCCCAGACTAATGGCAGCTCTATAAAATTTTAAGCTTTTTCTTGCAGAGATGCCTTTAGATGCCCAGTTGCCAGCTCACACATTGGCACTCACTTTAGTCACAGTTTAACTCCTAGAAAACCTGCAGAAACAACAAAACCAGCTCTAAATGTATCCTATGTAATATGAAAAGAGGGGGTTTTTTAGCATATGGTGGAAGATTAAAGCCATTCTAAATGAAAGTAGAGTGTGTAACTGGATACAAGATTTCTAAATAGGTGGCACATGTCAGCAGGCATTACAACAGTGTCTTTAGGTGAGCCTTTGATATAGACTGCTGAATAGTTCAGTGAGATAGATGCGACCATGAGAGAGTTTCACAGCCTTGATTTGTTTTCCAGCTAAAATAAATCTGAATAGAATAGACTTAAATTACCTGTGATTTTTCTGTCTTTAAAAGGACACATAAAAGTTCGTGAGATCACTGCGCGCCCTGGGAAAAAAAGGGAAAGGAAAAAAAAAACCTGGAAAACTATGAAAGATTCATTTTAATGGAATCCAGGTTTAGCTGCTTCATATTTAATAATGTTTAATATTTCATTTACTACTGGGGACTCACCTTTTTCAGAAGAATGTAAGATTCAAGGCACTATCATGCATTAAGATTTTATGTCTGACTGTAGCAATATTGTAAGGGTTGGCATTGGAGCTGCTGAAGCCCGATGCAGAGAGCCTGGAAGCAACAAGGTTTCCTTCTTTTTTCCTACAGCCAAAATAGGAGCCGAAGCCCCGGGAAGCGGTGGGGTATAGCTGTGAATCCTAGCAACAGGCGGAGAGAGAACTGTACGTTTCTTCACGTCCTCCAAGTGTTGGTGCCTTCTGGTACGTGATTTACAGGGAGCAGCAGAGACCTTGGAAAGGCCCTTCATGCTGTTGCGTCAAGAAAGAGCAGGAAAGGACAGAGTTTTTTCCAGTGGGGTGGGTGAGTTATTACAGTCTGGGGGGAAAAGCAAACAAAGCAACACTCCAGAGTTCATACTGTTGTTGCTATTGCACTTTCCTTCATTACAACACACTGCCTACTGGTGTGGGGTTTTTTCAATTTTCTGTGCTTTTACTCTTTTTTAAGCCCTTCTGAGCAATAATGTGGGCTTTTCTTTTTAAGCAAATGATGAAAACTTACACTTAAAAGTGTGAGCGTAGACTTCTGCAAGAAAAATCCATAATTCTGTGGTCTGCAATGAAATCATGAGCATTAAAAACTATGACCTGCATTTTGCAGAAAGGAAACTGAGACCTGAGCACATATTTCCTGGAAGGAGAGGCTCCTTTTAAATATGCAGCAGGTCTTGCCTTGCCAATATTAAACTAGCTTTTCTTCCTGGAGAGTCTGTCAATACAGTTTGACCTGTCTCTATGGATATTCTTCAGAGCCTGAAGCGCTCAGATAATCTAAAAGGGTCCCCCGACACCATCCTAGGAAGGTGGTTTTCAGTCCACTGGCTTCCATGGAGACGGGGACAAAGAGCAAGATGGGACCTCCAGACTCCTTGGTCCCATCACCCCGTTCAGAAATGTACTATTTCCCAGCTGATGCCAGTTTGTTAGTTTTTGCCACTAGTTTTCCTACTGGAAGAAGCTTGCAGACTCTTAGGAGTTTTGCCTGGATGCAAATTGTGAGAAGAGGGGCATTGAGAAGAGCTGGGATGGAGGGCATTTCATTGTGCAACAGAGACTGCTGCTTCTGTTAAAAGATTAATTTTGTAGTAAGTAGCACTAGTGGGTTGCTGCCTTGGACTGGACCAGCTGCTGCAAAGATGAAGCACAGACTCAGACAGAAGGTTGCAGCAGAAGCGAAGGATTTGGCTCCCAGCTAGCACCAAAGCTGAAGAAGGGTCCTATAAGACCTTCTGTCTGGGAGGGCATGTTCAAAATGCACTCCCCTCCTGGAGCAGCTCCCTTCGAGGTTTTCTAAGAAGATTTATTGCTAGGAGAGGGCAAGCTTTTTTTTTTTTTTTGTGCTAGCAATTTCAGTTTCAGATCTCATCCAGGGGCTCTGGCATTTGCATAACTTCCCACGGAAACTGAATCAATGTTTGACATCATGGAACAGAATCTCAGGCGTGATTTAGCATTAGTAAGCCACTAGTCATCAGCATACTGTCATCTGCACTATCATTCCATGAGCTATTTCACACCTCCCATTCAATTCTAACGTGGAGCCAAATCCATCCAGACACTGCTGGTATCCAACGCGTGACAGAACGGAATCTTTCTTTCTAGGTGGTGGCAGTCAGTGTGATGACTCATCCCTGACTCCTGTGAACATTCAGCCTGAACAAGAAGGCAAAATCCTATGGCTCTGGATGATTCAGATTTTCAAATACACTCAGGCCACACGCTGGTCAAATCCAGACATCATCTCAAGGTAAAAGTTGGCCCATGTCCCATCAGTGAAGTGCGCATGCCAGGCGTTTCTTTCTGTACCCCACCGTGGGTTCTTCCATGCCTGTCCATCCTCCCAGGCAGGACCCAGAGGAGTTTTCTCCTCCTCGCTATTTGCAAAACCAGCATCCACAAAATTCAGTCTGCATTCATTTTTGCCTACACAGACACTAAAGACTTCTCCACTGGAGGAGCAGGACTTATCCATGAGAGGACCATTTGAGAAAGAGACATCATTTGTAAAATGTTCCTAGTGAAATTTACTTGGTTTTCTGGTTTCAGACATTCAAATGCATTTCCTTGTATTAGTGGCACATAAAACTAATTGAAATCATATGATAGAGAAGCTTATGCATTTCCTACCACTTCTCAAAG
>JANZYA010000042.1:8064453-8075305 GCA_027575145.1 Gyps rueppelli | reverse complement strand
TATTTATTTTGAGTGTTTTGTGATTTTTCTTTTTAAAAGCTGAAATATGAAGTTGCAGTTTATCTTGACATTTGAGTATAACTGCTTCTTTCAAATTAATAATGCAATTAAAGCAGTATAGGTAAGAAGTATGCAGAAGATAAAATCAATTCCAAAGATTACAATTATGTTTTTAATTCTTCCTGTACTCTACATTGGGAACTTGAATGTTTTACATATGATAAAAAGAGGCTTCTGGAATAAACAATAAAATATACTTAACTGAAATTCCTTTTATTTATGAAGTAAAATTTACTGGGTTTGTGTGATACAGTCCATTCTACTCCTATAACTCCATTTATAAACTCAAGTTCCCCCTTGAATATAACAGGTCTTTTTCTTGCCCATTTTACTGATAATAAAGGATGACTTTTTTTGACAAGTTTAAAAACGATTTGAAAATCTACAGAGACTATGAAGGAAAAATAAATGTTGTTTTTAAAATCTTTGTTGTTAGTATTAAACAGAAGTTGAAAGCGTGTATTGAACACTATGTCTTTCGGGTTAAATATTGATAGCCTGTAGCTTAATATAAATTACTATGTAAGTTTGATTAGTTAGTAGATAGTCCCTATTACAGCTGACTTTCTGTAAGAAAAGATGATAGATTTGAAATGTAAAACCATTATATTTCAAGAAAAAGATCTTGTTTCAGTGGTTACAGCTCTTACCTTTAAATGATGCTGTGATGCCACTGCTGAACAATAGGTGTCTTAAACCTACCTTCTTTTTGTAATCCTTTCTCAGATAACAAGATTGACTAGTTAAACAATACATATACTAAAAATAAACTATAAATAAAAATCTAAAATAATATTATGCCAGAATTACTGATGGTTAATCATGGAAGTCCATTACACAATATATGAACTAGAAGCCACTTTTGTTAATTTAGTTCTATAACTTAGATGACTCCAGCTAACACTATCTGTATTTCTCCATAAAAATGAAAATTCAGAAATGGGCAAACACAGAAATTTTTTTTTACGTTATGTTTAAAATATTTACTACAAGCATGTCTCACAGAAAGGTTTGCTACCTAATCTTCACACACACACTCCAGAAGCAGTTGGGCTTGTCTGAAGTGTGACTGTCACTTTGAAAACTAAATCAGATCTGCTGATCCAGATCTAGCGCTCTAAATGAAAGTTACACTTCAAACAAGCCCAGTTGCCTTTGAGATGCTGTAGAGCTACTGTTTCTGTTTGAAGTTCATTATCCGACTACTTTACTACCAATTCAATGTTACATCTATCCCCTTTTGCTACGTTGTGTCTCCAGGTAACTAAATAAACACAGATGATAATGTTCAGGACAGAGTATACGTGACAGCTTTGAGCTCTTCTATTCAGGAAAACTCAGTTTAGGATTACAGCTAACACCACAAGATCTGAAAGAGTTATATGAAGGGGAAAGGAAATAAAAATTACCTTTCTAACGTAGTGTTTTAGTGAAATACATGCACACTCACAAACACACACATACAGACTATTAAATACTTTCAGAAGATACATTTAGATCTCATAACCCACTAGACTCAGACTATAACTCAGCCCTTCTTGATCACTCTGCATTTGCAGTAGCTAACATCAAGAGAAATGGAAAACACGATTTTTAATAATACTGATTCTCAGAAATCCTGGTATATTTATTTGCAACATAAACAAACCATGTTTATATTATGCCTCCCCTGTGAGATGGAATGCATACAGACTCATTCCTACCTGCCCATAGATAACGTCTGTCAGATTCACTGCATAGAAATATTCACAAACTTCTTACATTTTACTGTATGATATTCAGTTTATGATTTGTATTTCTCCAAGATGTGCCAACCCCAAGGTTCAGAAATCTAAAAAAAAAAATATCCAAACCAAAACAAAAACCCCAAACTAGCTAACGTGTATAAAAGTGTATGTTAGATATAAATTTTTCCCTGGGTATATTTATTTACAGTATATTTCCAGAAACAAGACCATTATAAAAATGACAAGTAAACATCCAAACAAAGACAAACACCAGAAATCCAACAGATTGTGGATCCAAACAGTGGAACACTTGTTTCAGAGCATGGTCATAATTGCCAGCTGGGTTGAAAATGCATTAGTACTGTAACCTCATCAATCTTCCTAAAGTTGCTTGTATACCTATATATTATCATACAATATTGCTAAATCAGATAATGTTCTATCTTTCCTAAACTGGCTGTTTATATTTCTCATGACAACCACAAGACATCAACCACAATATACAACTAGACGTGCTGAAGCTCGGGGTCCCATAGCAGTTCAGAGTGCTTCAAAACCTTACAGCTATATTCTCCCCCTTTTGCCCCAGTACCCCTCTTCCTGAAGCCTGTGGATGCAAAGAAATCAAACTCAGTCACAACAGTGGAAAAACTTTGAAGGATTTAGCTCCTTAAAAGTCAGTCCCGAGACCCAACCCCTCAATTCCTTGAAGCCAATTTATAATTGAAAAGCATATTAATTTAAGAGGAAAATTTTTACTGTAGCCGAGCAGAAAGCCACAGTTAGGGCTCATGAGCTTATGGGCAGCTCTCAGGCAGGCACTCCTTCCTCCCTCTCTAGCCAGGATGACTTACTCTGGTACCCCTCCCAGCCCAGTAGCAGTGGATGAAATCATCATGCCACAACATGACTCTAAGTGCCAGCATTCACAAATGAGATTAAGATTGTTAGGTTTAAGTATCACCAAAGTATCCATGATGGTAGCCCTGTATTAAACTCTCTGCTTGCCCTGATAAACTGATAAGCAATTAAGAGCTAATAGCAAGTAACTTGCTCCAACAGCTTATTCTGTCAGGTTTCTGAATGTGGCTAATGCTTTCTTTGATGGGCAACTGGGCAAAAGGTGGAGATAAATTTATAAATAATTATGTGGAAGTATCTCTTCAATAAAACAGAAAGCAAATAAAAGTAAATAAAGTAAATAAAGGAATCTCCCTTCACTCATCAACTATTTGGCGTATCTACAAAAAAAAAAAGTCATCGTGTGAGAAGTCTGAGAAAAGAGTGATGATTGCAATCAAGAGGATACTAAAATTCAGCGAAAAGCAAAACTTCATAGATGACAGTCTTTCTGGAAGACAATTTCTTGTACTAGTTTAGGGTTGGTAAAACTGAGCAGATGCTTGTTTGCATAAATTACCAACAAAACTCTATAGTAAGCCATTTATGTTAAACATTTACCTTTTAGCTCCTTTGTAAAAGGGGAAAATTTCTTACCATTGTAGAGAAATATTTCAATCAAGAGAAATGGGATTTGGTACTTTTGATATGGAGAAAAGTAGATCATGAGTTAAGGCTACAGCACTGCATCATGCCACTCATATACGAAAATAAATTTCCTAGTCATAAAAGCAAGATTTTCCTAAGCAGGAAGAACATAAATCCTGCAGAAAATGATACCTCACTAGTTCCCCATTCTCTAGGGATTACAGCAATGGTCAGTCACCGTGGGAAAGGGTCTGATATATTTGACCTTAAAGAGAAGGTGTTTCCAAGTATTGTACTGCTGGTGGCAAAAATTTCCAAAGCTATGTATGTATGGGATGATATATTTGGGTTTCTTAATATTTTCAAATGACATAAAAGCACCAGCTTTCTTTGTCAAGTTTTGATAGTTTAGTTCTTGTCCCTTCAAAAAAGTTTACTGGTTTAAACTTCTAAGCCTGACTGACTTTTGAGAGAACAGTCTGAAGTCAGACTCCAAAGTCAGGGTAGAGGAATCCCAACTATATGATAATTCCATCCTTGAGGAGGAATCCATCCACTGGTTTTAGGTATCAAGATGCAGATTACTTTTTGGAATTAAAAGTTCCCAAAATATTAAGGCGTTCTTGTGATCTAGTTTAGCAAGATTTACTGTGAGGGGCTAACTTTCTGACATGGTTAGCCTTGCCACATTAACAGATCCAATGGAGGTGTGGCTGATGATGCACATCTCTCATCTGGGTCCCAGCATGCTTTTTTTTCTTGATTGAAAATAGTGCAGTAGGTGCTAGAGGCATTGCCGCCTGATACTTTCAAGCCATGGGGAATCGTTTATGACATTACTGCTACCATAGAAACCTATTTCAACTCAACAGAAATTCAATTCACGGAAAAAGCTTTTGAGTCTGAATCATTCATATATTGTTACTCCTAAGAGGTTTGCCAATGCAGTCGAGGCTTCTGGAAACATTTTGCAGTCCCTCGGAGCAGTAGTTTTATTCAGATGCTTTGAAACTCTGACTGTATCCACAATGTGGTCCCATGGTCTCTCCTTTTAGTAGAGCCCCAACATAAACTAACATTCTCCACACATGCCTACATAATATCATCAGTTTCTAAAGAAGTGAAGAAATCTGAGAGAGCTATTGAATTTCTACTGCTGAGTTTTCAGAATATCAGAGCCCAATATTCTCTGACCAGGTTCTTTTAGATATTACATATGAGGAAGGTTTAATGTTTAATACCAAATTTACTTGTTTGAAGGTATTTGACATTTCCTGGGATTTTGATTTAGAAAAGTGATAGAGCAATATTCTGAAATCGCAATGCAAGCACAATATACCAATCACACTATACAGTGAAATCACATAATGAACATAATTCCCATTACCATTCTCTCTAAGCTTTTACGGCATTGGGCATTCCTAGTTGCTGGGAAGGAATACATAGGTTGAAGCCACCTCAAACCTGCTGCTCTCTTCAAAGTCACTTTTCCTGTTTGCTCAATATTTATACTCTTTGTTGGGCTGAGACACATATACAGCTCCCCCATGTTGGTCTGTCTGGCTTAGGAAGATAATGCTTTCTATTGATTATTTTAGAGAAGGCCATTTACATAACCAGTTGACCCACTCAACTGATACAGCCATTTGTCTACAATAAAGGCCACCCTTCGGTCTCCTTGGTGTTAAGTTCAGCTCCCTTTATGACAGCTGTGGCCACTTCCAACATTCTTTTCTGAGCTTCATGAGCACATCATCCTTGGCCGTCTTCTGTGAGCTTTATTTCTTTGTAGGGGTTCATTGATTGATCTCACAGAATCAGCAATATTGCAAAATAATGCAAATATTCTTGGAAGAACAAAAAGAACATGTTAAGCAGTTCGTACATGCATCTCCCTTTTTCCTTAACAAGACTAAATGACCACATTCAGATAATAAAGCTGAAGTTTGTCAAATTCACCTTCTTTGTCAAGTATTCTGGAATACAGAAGTCCTAATATGGAAATCTCATCAACAGACAAACAGAATATGATACTGCACATAGGAAAGGTGAAGAAGACATTGGTCATATGAATAATTCTTTTTATTGCATAATCAATTCTCTGATACCAAAACAAAGATTTGTTTTAAAATGTTTTATAAAGATATCTGTGAAATACTATCCAGTTATTACAGAGAAGGCCATTAGAGAATAATTTAAAAGAAATAAAACTTTTCATTTATATTTAAAAATTAAGATATGTGTCAGTTCTTATGCAAACTATTGTTTGAAGATCTAGTAAAGACTGCATGCACATATGTTCATACAGTTTTACATGAGCTACCTAATAACAGACAAATAAAATTGTTTAAATCTTGACATAGTTTGTAGAAAAAGAGGAAATCAAGTTGAATAGGCTTCCTGAGGCAAAACAGAAGATACAACTTTATGCAAAGCTCAGCATGATCAGAGGGGAAGGATATTTTCAAGTATTTCTATTTCAGCAGATATGGGCTTGTGTGTCTATGTATATTAAGTGCAAAAAATGGTAGCTTTTATTATCCCCTTTATTTTTGCAGAGAGGCCTCGTTCATTTCTCATATTTCATTTTTTCCTGTTGAGAAGGTCTTTTGATATGATTGCATTGCTTCGGGTTTTGGTTTGTTTGGGTTTTGGTTTTTGTTTCCAAAAAGGACTAAAAGAGGGTAATGAACACTGAAATGTTGTCACTGCATTTTAATTCATTTAGTCTTGTTATTTTTGGCCACTGAATGCAATTGAAAAATAACTCCAAAATTTAAAGAAGGAACTGTACTTTTCTTAGATGCCCATTTACTCTCTCCCACATTAGAATACATTGCTTTCTTAGTGTATAAGGCATATATATTTAATAGACGAATGAAGGATGTACTGTTACTACTCCCTGATGATCTCTAGAGACCTCAATAAAATTTTCCACCTTGCATTGCATGCACAGAATATGGCTTTTGGACGATGTGGGTCAGAAAAAAATGAAGATACCATGAAAATGGTGATGTTTATAGGTCAGTGAATCCCAACTGGAAGAGCTTCCTGCACACCCATGTAACTGCCATGACCAAAATGAGAGGCTTTCTTTTTATCTAGTGAAAAGGAAACCAAAATTCAAGGGAAACTTTCTACCCTGCACATGGCTTTATCGTAACCAGATTACCTCTGCTGAGACCTAGAGCTAAGCATTCTGCTTATGAGGAAGTGTCTTACTCGCCATGACTGGAGTGGTTTAACAAAGTATCCCACCAAAGCCTTTCTTCAGGCTTTAAGTCTGAAGTAACGATGGCCACCAAAACCCAGGTGAATTTCACCAGCTTTTCGTAACCGGCAAGAGGACAGCGCTTCAGGTTTGCTGCCAGGTTATACTATAATTTTAAGTGTGAGATGACCTGAAGAATAAAAATTAGTAAGGGTATGTTAGCACATTATGATCAGATTATTATTTCAGAAGGGCACACTTGGAAAATACATTTCATTCATTGTATAATATCTGCAAAGATTCACTTGTAATTCTGATCTGCAGGTATTTCTTTCCTACCAAATTTTAGGTTGATAAATCAGCTAACTGATTTATTTTAGCTAAATCAGTCCTTCTTCCTCAGCGCTCTACTTGGGAATGGGAAGTAGTAGTTTACTGGAATGGTGAAAGGATGCAATATACAAGGTGCTTGCATATCTGTTGAAAAGAAAGGCAGCAGGGGCAACACTGGCTTAGGTTGTTCCTGCAGCGCCATTTCACAATTCACCTTCACTCTGAGCTGCACTACTGGTCAGATCAAGCAGCTGATCTGATTTAAAAAAAAAAAAAAGTAAATGTATATCTATATGTGTGTGTTTGGCAGGGTGCTTCTTAACCCTTACCAGTTTTCTAACGCCATGAAGCGTGACTCCACAAAACACTACATCTGCTCAGGCAAAGGTAGGGTATTAAAGCACGGAGCAGGTAACCAGTGGCTGAGACCCAGGGACCAGGAACTTGGTAAAGCAGTCGACCCTCAGCCTCTTCCATCATCAAACCATGGATCCAGAGCCACTGTTTCATTGATTTTAATGGGTTTCAGTTCGCACAAGGATGTGAGGACTTGGCCATTGGTGAGGGAGGGTAGGGTGTTTACAGACCACAGTGAGAACAATCGCCTTCTGTTCCCTACACTGCACATAAGTACCACAGAAATGTTTCCAAGATAAAGTCCAAATTGTTTGTTGGAAGAAACCCAAACGCCGATACTAACTTTGAGCCTCCACAGATTAAAGGCCAACTGGCAACCCTTTTACTGCAGATCTGATTTGGAGCTAATGATTTAGACTGAATGTACTTTCACCCTTTAGAGTCTAGTGTCTTGAATTCGGAGAACATGCTGTTTGTAGTTATTAAGAGGGCATTGTTTCTATGGGTATTTGAAAGAGAAAAATTAGAGCCACTTCCCTGAGAGATGGAAAACTGATAACTTGTCAGGCAGCTGATCTATCTCCTTCTTATAAACAGGTTGAAGATTTTTTGAGGAAAATACCGCCATTCATTTTTACTTTTCATGAGGATCAAGGAAAAGACATCCAGTTTAACGAAAAGCCTGAGAAAGAGGATACCCAGCTAGTAAAAATGGAAGATTTATTTAGCCAACTATTATTGGACATGGGCTCAATATTTGACAGAAGTTTCATTTTTTTTAAGCAGATGCAAAAAGAGTTTGACCAGTCTTTTCAGACATATTTCATGTCTGATCTGGACTTGAATGAGTCCCCCAGCATGCCAGCTTTACCTGAGGACACCCCCAGAAATGATGGCTCACAGAAAGGCTGGGGTATACCCGGCTTCTTACAGATAGTTTTTGATTTCAGTAAGACAGTGTTTGAAGGTGTCACCGAGGTGATTACCGAAGTATTTGATGAATACAGAGATAACAGAAGAAATGTGCCAGAACAAGCCAAAGGCAAGTGTTAGAAAATGAAAAATCAACTGCACTGTCAATGACATCAAACCTCTTGGGACTGCTAAACTATGTTTAATGATTCAGTTTGCGGTACGTTAGTCTGAGATACTGTATGAAAGCTCTGGAGGCTTTCTTGGTTAAACAGGCATGGGTCAAGGATAACTTTACTGGTTAAATGAAAAGGTACAAATCACCTAGAAATCTCAGAGAAATGTCACAGGGGGACTGATGGGTCCTACACAGCCTGATTTTCATGGCAATTCTCAAAGCATTTGCAGGAGTTCTTCAGGAGCGCTGGAATTCATGATGGATGCAGGTTTTCATAAAGCTGACTGACAGGTTTGATCTCAGCATTTGTCAGGATATGATTTGTATCATATCATATTGACATGTCACCAATTCTAAAAAAAAGAGGGTAATTCTGTGAGATGTCAAGGGATATCCCTGCCCTTGCCAAATGACATTAAGCTCAGCCAGGCAGCTGCAAGCCCTGTTCCAGGCTACCGTAGCAATGCAGCGTGACAATCAAATACAGACTAGTCATCATGTTTTCCAGTGACCAGAAAAATTCTGGGCATAACATTGGTTTCAGATGATAACTCTCAATGGAGGAAAAAACACATGGTCAACTTTTACAATACAAATAAGCCTTATCCTTCGTATCTTACTAGTGCAAATAGAAAGACAAGCATCATTCAAATACTTGCTGGTGCCTGTCTATAAGGAGATCACAGTAAGCACATGCCATAACTCTGAGTGGCAGGTGACGTAACCATTATATGGTCATAGGAAATACAAAGTTAAGGGATTCTTCAACAGCATTTTTTAATTTTTCCTGTATCATGACCCATGTTACCTCAGAAATAAGTTTTGGTACTGTGCTCTCATCTAGCTGTATGTGATTATGAAGCGTCTTGACTTCTAAGGGTCAAAAAGATCTTACCAGAACTCACATGTTGTAGAAATAACGTGTAATAATATTAGCAATTGTTTGGCTATTAGTGGGCAATATGCTACTATGCCTTTATAAGGGAATATGCTATAGTGGCATGAATTCCTTGAAAGAAAACATGCTTTCTATCTTCTCCAGACTTGTACTTTTTAAAGCTTCTGGTAAAAATAAATAAATAAATAAATAAACTTAATATTTACAGTAGGCTGTGGAAAGTTGGAGAGTTTTTCAGAAGGAGGCTTCTGAGAGAAGAGACCAGGGTCTGAAAAAGAAACAGTTTTGGCAGGTTGATTAGTTCATGGATTTCATACCTGTTGAAACTTTTCCTGAAGCTCCATAAAATGTATTTGCTTTGTAACAGCTGCAGGCTGCTGCTGCAATGAATGAAGAATGACTTGAATGCCAGTCTGAAACCCTCTGTAGCCTCTCAGGGTTTCCCATCAGCTCTGCTGGGTGATGCATAGTTCAGTGAGAAAGTGGAAGGTGGTAGATCCATTAGTCGGTCCTTCTCGCATCCGTCTCTGTAGAAAAATAGCATGGGACTTGCCTCTCCTAGCCCCAGACAGCTACAGTGCTGGTGCCCGGCTTCACCTTGCCACCCCTGTTCCCTTGGTGGGCAGTGAAGAAGGGACTGTGCTTCCCACTGGGATTCAGAAGGGGTGTAAAATCTATTCTCTGATCCCATCAGCTATTTACCAATCAGTGAATCAGTCAGAAGGTATTTCCCAGGTGAATTGTTATTGTCTGTGTATTCTGGGCACAACACACATTTTCTATTTTTATTATTTCTTTAGATTTATAGGAGATGTCAGCCATTCCGGTGGGGCCTTTTCTATGCTCTGGAATGCTTTGCAACCACCAATTTCACAATCTTATCAATATCATTGCAATAAACAGAGAATTGCTCAGTACTCACCAAACAATTCTATAATGGTCTACAGACCAAATAAAACACCAGAGGAACATAAACACTCCCATACCCTTTCCAGTGATTTTAGAGAGGCTTTCACAAAAACACCTCAATAACTGCCTGCTCTTGTTCACCATTGCAAAAAGTACTCTCAGCTTTGCTAATGCTATCAGAAACAGGCTACGTACCATCACTCTTAACCAAATCCCAAACCATTTACAGCTTTCAAACTGTAAAAAAAACACCAAAGGACCTTACTCAAACATGCAGGTTGCCAGCACAGTTCCCCAAGCTGCTGCTGGTTTTGGCAGACTTTGCTCGATACCACTGGGAAACTGCTGCCCCTACCTAACCCATCAGATCAGCGTCCCTGCGAGGTGGCAGACACGCATGCAGGACCAGAGTAAGGACAACCTGCTGAACAGACAACAGCATTTAACTTACCAGTTTAGGCAAACGAAAGAGGCACAGTCCTTGTTACGGTGGTTAAATATTTGTGCATATATATATGCCACATATATGGTTTATATACATATATGTCTCATATACCATATTTCAGATTTAGGCTTTAGCAGATTGAGGTGTGTGTATATATATATACATATCTCCAGAGGTATATTTATTAATGTATTGATATATTGAAACATAAACGCATGCCTGAACAGCAGGCGAAAGAGCTCATATAGTAAAAATAGGTATGTCATGGCAAAGAACGCAACCATAGCCTGGCAATTTCCTATTTCTTCAGAGTTTGCATAAGAAAACATCTGTG
>JANZYA010000041.1:17216920-17228245 GCA_027575145.1 Gyps rueppelli | reverse complement strand
CTAGTAGTGCTGTCCGGGCTTTCAGTCGCCCGGTCGGAAAAGCAGCAGCTCTGGATCCCCCTCGGAGGGGGCCGCGCTTGCCCTGGGTGCGTGATAGCCAGGAGGAGACGGTACCCGCCGCCGTGTGCTCCCAGAAAAGGCCTGGATTCTGCACAACGTCCGATGACGAGATGCCGGGGCTGTTTGTGCTCCACGGGGATGGGGTTAGCACATCCCCTCCTCGTACTTGGAGGATTTGGCACTCCCAAGGACGCCCGTGGTAGGAACGCAGGCCTCTCGCTCCCGCCATGGGAACGGTGTGTGGCCTGGGGGAGTTGGGACAACTGCCGTGAACCGGAGGCCAAAGATCTCTCCCGGCCTGTATCCTGTTAATGAAAGAGATTGCTCTCTGTTTCGTGAGGCACCTCTGGCTGCCAGATTGTCCAAGGCCATCTGCTGCGTAACTCGTGGCAGGGACCGACGCCGGGGGCGTGAAGGCAACCGTGCTTCTAAAAACATAAAACTTTATTTCATTTCAGAGCGCAGCTGAGCAACCCCGCTCCTCAACACACACCATCCTAATGCCTCCTCTTGACTCGATGCCATGGGAAAGGGCCTCATCAGCCCTATCTGTAGGAATTTGCCTTGTGTTTAGGCAGGAAGGTGAAGCTGGTGGGTACGGGTCCCAGAAGCAGCTCACTGGAAGAAAGAATAGAACAAAACCAAGAACAAAACAACAAAAAAAAGAGTGGGGTGCGATGGGCTGCAATGGGGATGCGATGGGAGTGCAACGCAGGGTGTGGGCAGCAGACCACAGGCAACGCTCGGCACATCCCAAGGACGCTAAAAAAGCCCAGCCAGGTCCGCCTTTCCCCAGGGTGTTTCCTCTGTTTTATTTGGTTACATAGAAAATCTTGCCCTTCGCCACTGCCCCCCAATTCTTCATTCGCCAATAGTACTGAGGGTGAAATTTGTGCCACGCTACTTATACATAATTTAAAACTATTGTGCTAGCTTTAGACCCGAAGTCTTTCTTCATCTATCATTTATCTCATGATGTTATCTTTTGTACTCGGTACCCTTCAGTAAGCACAGCCTGACACGTCTTGTGGCCTTTACCTTCTGCGATAAAAAAGATTGAAAAGATGCTTGGCACCACCTGGTGAAGATGAGGCAACCCTGGAGAACTGTGCTTCAGGAGCAGGTGACTGATGCTAAGAAATGTGCCAGTCTAGGGACACAGCTGAAGGGTTGTACTAGGGGAGGGGGAGGGGAAGGGAAGGAAAAAAAGAGCAGGAACATTAATACATCTTCCTGAGGTTTGAATTTAGTACTGGCTCTTGGTTCTAATATTCTTTTACTGTACTTACAAGTAAAATAATAATCAATCTTTTACCATTCATCACAAATTTAACATAGCATCATGGTGAATGAACAGTTGGCCTTGTTAGCACTAATTTGTTATGATCAAAGTTGTAGTCCAATTTCAGATTGCCATGAACTTGATGAATTCATTTGCAGAAACAGCAGAAACTTTGATTACATCTTTACTGTTTACAGCTGGTTTTGCACTCGTAATACATACAGACAGACGGAGTGAGGACTACAGTTCTTGTTCCCTCCTCTGCCCTCTGTTCCTCATTTTTATTTTGTGTGCAAAACCATCATGCATGCCAGCTTGGGAAGCTAGCATCCCTCCTGTTAAGACCAAACTTGCTCTCTGTTGCAGTATAAATAGTGCTTGCTTCCAACTTCAGAGCAGTACGCAGTGTTGCATGCATGCTGGGAAGCAATAGCTGTATTAAAGGGTTTTTCATGTATAGAAGGGTTTTGTATTTGTGGCTTTGAATTCACCGGACAACTCCGAGCACACATCTGGGGATAGGCCTTTAAGCTTGTGTGATATTAGGTTACAGGAATATTTCAGTTCTGGAGTGGCTCAATTTAAGAAGGTCCTACTTCACTGGTATGCACAGGAGAAAGCAAACCAAATGCCTTTCTTTATTGGACTCCAAATACAAAGCTGGGAGCACGCCCAACTTTGGTAATCCTACATTATCTGTAAACCGCTGGAAGCGGAGGGGGAAATTGCACCAGGTGAGCCAGATATGTTTTGAAATGTCATTTAGTTTGCTAGACCGGGGCTTTTGATTTGATGAAAGCGCCTTGTTCTGCTTTGTAAAAGTACCTGGCTGGGCAAAACAAGAGACCATTTGGTCAGACAGAGGCCACAGAGGAAGGCTGTCGGGGGAAGGCTGAAGAGATGGGCCATTTTTCATTACAGAAGAGACAACTTCAGCAAAGCCACCACAGTCTTTGCTGACAGCACATGAAGTTTTGCCGTGAGCCAATTAGTCCTTCTGCTCTTGAAAAACATCCTCTTAAAGTTACGTGATAGGAAGCAGTTGCTGTTTTCCTTAGGCTCGCTAGAACTCCTATCTTCCCAATTGAAAATGCTGGGCTGTCTGCCCCGGTCACACTCTTGGGAAGAACCTTTCCCATCCTTAGCTGTCTGGCACATGTGGCCAGCTACAGGCTAAACCCTGAAGAATAAGAATTCTTTTATCCCTCTGTCTGTTGCGTTTCGTTTTGTTTTCTGAGTGGGGATGGTCTGCTTCTGCACCATCAGCCATTGTTTAGCTTCAGCCTGGATGCACCACAGCAAGTGTTGCAGAGAAGGGATGCTGGGTTTTAGGGTTATGCTGTGTTGCTACAGATCATGTCACCTCAGTGGGTAAACAGTCCAAAAATAAAACCAGCAAATGATACAAAAAGGAATCCAGTTATATTTTTGTATCTCATTAAGTTTCGCTCCTCCTTCTGGTTTTATTGGCAGAGGTATCAGGGGAGCGTACATCTCCATCTGAGAAGTGGTGAAAAGATTTACAATGGCTGTCTGGATGGATGCTTTTTCGTGCTGTGGGCATTAGAGTGGGAAGGGGTTTAGGATCTCGCACACCTGTCTCATTTGAGGAGATCCTTATTTTATCATGTATAGAAGGCAGCTGCTCTTTTAAAATTTGTTACTAATATCCTGCCCAGAGGTTCTTTATTTAGGTACTCAGATCAAAGAGCTGCTGTCCCAAGCTGTCATTTAACAGAGAGGATTGCTTAATATTGCTGTGAGCCAAAGGTATCGGTAGGTGGACTCTCTTTTGAACCCTGAACTTTCCCTGTGTGGTGGTGACAGATGAGTAGTGATGGAAAAAAGACGAGATTACACCAACACAGGCTTTGGGGTCAACACTGGTCTGTCCCCAGAGCTCTGCATGACCTTGATTGATGACTGCAGAATACTGGCTACAAGAGCCTGTCCTCTTCAGCCTCCACGGTTCAATGTGAGACTAATAACTAAACAATACTGTTATCTTCTGTTATTTTGGGAGGATCCTTGACTGCCTACCCCTCCTTTCCAGGGGATAGCTAAGACATGGCAGCGTAACACTGTCCCCATTCATGACCACTGCACAGATGTGGTGCAGAAAATAAATATCTGTTTTTCCCAGAGATTCTCTGTGTGTCAGCTCTGCCAGCATGGATACGCTGCGCTGGTGTTATGGGTCAGGCGTATAGTATCATCTTTATTTCAAAGGAAGATGGGAGATGTTACAATATTGCAATAAGACCCTTGTCTTGAAACGCTAAGACTGCTGGAATATCACAGGCAGTCAGGGTGACACTCTCTCCCACTGAACTAAACGTGGGAAAAGAGATCACATATCCCTCTTCAGCAACTGTGTGCAGGCTGCTGCATCCTTTCAGACCCTCACTGACCCAGGTTTAGCAATGTCTTGCAGTGTGTTGAGGAAGAATTAAAAAAGGAAAATGGGAAAATCAGTTGCTGAGTGTTTATTCCCAAGTTCTTATTTTTACAAGATAAATCATCCTACTAATGGAAGAGCAAGTCATAAACATACTTTATAAAATCTGTGTTAACCTACAGTTTATTTTGAGAAGTTAAAGAATAGGTGAAGTTCACTGCAGACAATAAAAAACCACTATTATTTTAGTGTGGAACTAAAGAGATTGTATGGGGCGTAACCAACCTTCCCTTTAGCCTATGGAGGTGGAAGATAGTTTTCTTTGAAGCTGGACAAAATGCCTCGTATCTAGCCCCCTTGGCAGGACACTGCCAGGGAAGGCCTGGGCAGTACTCCCTACCACCCTAGGAGTGATGCGCACCACAGGCATGCGCAGTGGGATTGCCAGGATTATTTGCTGTAACTTGTACATAACACAAGTGGGGGGTGGGGGGGTAAATTTCTTGTGATTCTTGCCTCAAACAGAGGTCAGGAGCGCCCTGACCCCGAAACACCAGTGTAACAGTGTGATCATAACAACATCCATTTTGCTGACTGAAATTTACCCTTGTGTTGTTTTATACCTAATGGGAAAGCCATAAATGAAACTTTCTTTCCAAAATTCAGTTACAATGCTAGAAACACCACAAAACTTAAAGTAAATATCCCATCTCTAAATTATTGTAATGGTTTTGAGCATTCAAATCACCACCGAAGGACATAGTGATTTAAACTTTAATCTTCCTGGCTTTTGTCAGCTTCCCTCCACACCTGATGCAACTGTTACAAAGAACACTAAGTGAATTAATCTAGCCAACTCCAAGCATATTTTGTAGGTTTTTAACATCTGTAAACTACTGTGTTTGTGGTACATTCAACTACTTTAAATATCTTTGCTTGCATCACGTCTTTCAGAAGTTGACTAATTCCCCAGTTGGTATTTCCCTTGAGATTTTTTAAGCTATTTCAACTGATAGACTCTGATTTTTATTTTCTTTTAACTTTATTGCTCAATAATGACAAAGTTTACTGGGTGACAGTTTCCCTTTCCAAGCACAGAGATACTAATGCTTAAGATACAGCAATAAGCTAAACTTGTCACAGGAAGCCTCTAAAATATTACAGACACTCAGCACAGCTGACTTGAATTTTCACTCATAGGTGAGATTCAACAACTTTGTTATATATTAACATGCAGTAAACTTTATCCACAATTACAGCATTTACTCCAAATTCAGAATGAAGCTCCTAAGAATTAACACAGTAACATAACCCATGTGATAGATTAGGAGCCAAGTTATTTTAAACCAGGTTCTTTATATATTCTAGTACTTTGTGTCAGGTCACCCTTCTGTTCCAGACAATCTTACCGAATGAACAGATCATTCAAAATTTCACTGTAATCAGAATTCACTGACATTTCTTATGCTGGCCCCATTAATGAAGGTTTTCAGGACTAGTCATGTTTTCAGTTTTCCTAACTGAAAACATCTTCAGTAATGTGATGATTAACATCCTCCCACACAAAGTCTTCTTGCAAAGTGACTGTCATCTTCCACTAGTCTCAACAGCTTGGAGGCTGAAGTTACTTTAAAAAGAGATTTTTTAAAAAAAAAAAAAATAAATAAATAAAAGACCAACATCTTCCAAAATGGCCTTTCTCTCCCCCTATTCCACCTGGAGCAAAGCCAAGCTGCCATTGGGAAAAAAAAAAAAACCAAAAAAAAACCCCCACAAAACAGGATTGTAGTCTCAACTATTAAAGCATGGACACTTTGGAAAACCTACACGGCAACTGACCTGCTCCGCCACTTCCCGGCTCATTGCCAGCGCGAGCTGCAGTTGGAGCTCCTCTTCTCCACTTGTCTGAGGCCGGGCCTGCTCGAGCTCCGAGGAAACTCGAGGGGACGTAGCTGTTGGAGACAAAATCCAGCAAATTTAACACACCAAACAACAAAAAGATATAACAGGTTTGATTACTTCTCTACCCAGACCATCCCACTTTCACACAGACATTCTCAAAGGTCCCCAGCACAGCAACAGGCCCCTGGGTGCCAGGGACCACCGACTCGCCGACCACCATCAGCTCCCTCAGCTGTCAGAGTTAAAGCTTGTACCAAGGCTGAGGTTAACAAGCCAGAACAACTAAGCAGGGAGAACTTTGCAAGACAGTTCAATTGCTTTAAAGGAAAAACGTTCCTGGAAAACAAAGGGGTTTTGTGTTAGTAGGGTTGTAACATCAAGAAGCATTACCAATGAATGCTGGATACCCTGTCAGCGTATCAAGCTTTGGACAGCAGGACACTGACTTAAAAAACTATAGAATTAATTGTTCAAGAAAACGTTTGTTGATATTTCTTACATCTTCCAATGTCAGTAAGGATGTGCTGGGAGTTGGCCAATATCAGGGTAAAATCGGATACCACCCACTTTTCTGTAAAATAATACAGTCTTAATGGGACAGATAAAGAACTATTCTTAACTGCTAAAGAAGGCTCAGAGACAAACAAGCCAGCTATTCACCCCCCAAATTTACAAAAATACTGTATCATTCTCTGTTAAAAAAAAGTTTGGTATGTAGGTTGGGGGGGTGGTTTGGTTTTTGTTGTTGGTTGGTCTTTCTTTGGATGAAGACCTCTCTTAGCTGAGAACTAGCTGGTAATCTCCCCCACTCCTCCTCAAATAACAGTCGAGCTTGGCAGCTAAAATACACAATTTCTCAATACACAAATCATCTTTTACTGCTGTTTTCACTACAGTAGCATGCAGAAATTCCCATCCCAATGGGACAACTCTAGTAGGTTTATCACTATACAGTAGTTAAACAATTTTTGTGCTCTCTCTCAGATAATTCTCTAGCATCCAAATCATTTACACAAAAACTTTATCTTACTTTGGCAAGGAAGTTTGTATTTAATGGTTGGAATGATAATTAGTTTGGCAAAATATATCCTGACATTTAATAAAGAGGAACCATATTTTTAAACCAGCATGTCAAGCTCAAAAAAATTAAGTTCCTTCATAGCAGGTCAGCTGGGCATGAAAAAACTAGATTGCCACACTGTGCTGTCTCATCAGCCTCGGGAAAGAGCCGTGGAAGGGAAAGCACAAAGAAGCGGGAGGTTTTGAAGGCTTTACTGAGTCATGGAGAAGAGAGGATTTTGGGATTTTGTGATTAGTTAGATGCCTGAGGACTCGAAACTTCCAGCCTGGCAATACCCGCAGCCTCCCTTACAGTCCTTGAGTTCAAAGGCAATTTGTCTGCATAAAATCGGAGCAATCATTAAATAAGGACCTTTGATACTATGGTGAGTGGCAAAGCACAAAAATGAGATGCACTGAGCCTCAGCCCAGTAGGACTTTCCTGAGCAAGGAACCTGAATAATGCGGAGTCAAGATTAATCCCATGTTGTGGTTTATTGTGCTTTGGATAGCAAACACAGGCGTGCGAGCACGGCCCCGAGGGCTCAGGGGCCTCGTTTTCCATCGCTCTGCAGTCATTTATACCCGTGCAAAGTGAATGTAAAGTGCCACTATTCTGGCTTTGCTGGCGTTTGACATCCACTTAGCTCTGCTGCTGCATGGGGAAATGATATTTTCAGGACTTCTGTGCATTCCACTATAAAAAGTTACTACTAAAAGCTGCCATCTCTATCATCATTTCTGCCGCTTAATTTCACCAGTCAGAAGTGCTTCCACTATTAACAGGTAAAGCATCAAGAGCATAGAGCTCACCAACAACTGAGTCTGCATGTAAGCACTACCTACTATTTTCAAGGGCGGACTGTACATTAACAACGCATGGGACAAAAAAAAGGCAGGAGATGGGATGCAGAAAGTAAGCCGTCTAACCCAAGTGTTTCGGGCATGCAGCCTTTACATTCCATAAGTGAAAAATCAAAACATTTCATTTTGGAAATGTCAAAACAAGATGTTTCTTTGACACAACAGGAACCTGTTACCATCCTTTTCTTCCTTTTTCTGTCAGAGATGAAATTCCAAGGAAATTAGCATAATTTCACAAAGCTGTTTTACAGAACTACAAATTCTGACTGAATATATTCTGCCAAATTTTCCCCAATAAGCCGTAATCAACTGGGGCCACTAATCAAAACAAAACCATCACAATGAAACTCGGCTCAGCTAAAATCCAATCCCGTGAAATCTGGAGTACCTTCAGCGTGATGAGTAGTGCTATTCTCATTTGCAGGAAGGAAAGTAAAGGCATGGAACAACCTTTCAGGAAGTCTGGGATTAATTCCCAACTCCATCACACACTGATGAGATGACTGTGTGTAACTTATTGAGATCCATACTCTCAAGGATATTGAAGTATTAACTCCCTCTGAACTCCAGGGGACTTTGGTGGTTAAATCTCTTTAAGAATCTGGGCTTTAATCTCCCTTTGATGTATTTGTAAAATGAGGATACTATCCCCTTGTTTTAGAGGGATTTTGCAAAGCTTAATCTATAAGAAACAAGAGCGAGCTCAGGTGCTAGGGTTACACAAGCACATCTTTCTGTTGCTTAAAATTTATCTGTAGTTAGAGGACAGTCCTTCCCTTTTTTCACCTGCACCAGCAGTCAATCACAGCCACACCAAGGGCACGATACAGTTCTGTGGGACGTGGCGTAGGGCGAAACTGTGTCCCTGGCAAGCAGGCAATGCAAAGAGAAATCAAATGGCTTCATTCACTCCTGCTGTTCTCCACTCCTTTTGCTGCTATGGCCATCCCTCATTTGCTGTTGGCTAGGCTGCAATTCCTGCTTTCCAGCTGGAAAAGGAAGGTGGCGACTTCCTGCCCACCTGCTGTTCTTCATATTCATCGAGCGGCGATCCTGCCAGCACAGGATAAGCCAAAGAACAAGACGGCTTCGGTGGCTGCTCCTCTAAATCAGCGGGACACGGGAATGTCAGCGCTGTCACATAGGAGAGCTTTAGACAGGCAAGTACTGTCTGACGACTAGCCAGAAAGCTGCTGGACTCAACCCACCACCTCATGCTTTAGATTTTAGAAGCCACAATTGTTTGTAATGAATATGACAACACTTTCTCGCCTATGTTAATTAAGTTACATCTTCCTATTTCTCTCTTGATCCGAAAACCACATGCACTCTGTATCACTCACTGCAGTCATCCAAGCAAAGTGGGAGAAGAATGATAAACACATCCAGTACCGCAAGCTTTTTATTACTAAACTGAGAATGGCATTTCTCCCCTCCTTCCAGTAAAGCTTAAAGAGGAGTAATGACAACAGAACAACTTTGCTTCACACCTGTGAAAAGAAAGGAGATACACAGGCTGCTTGTTTGGGTAATAAATACCTGACTTCGAAGTCAAGCAGAGCCAATGAAGAATATGACAAATTGGATGGACTAAGGTCATGCCAAAGAGAATCAAGATGGGAGAAGTAAGCTAAACACATACCAATGAATTCAGCTAGCTCTGGTCTGCAGAGGCTAGAGGCTTTAGTGAGTCATGGGCTTTTCTACAAGAGGGTGTTTTCTTCCTTGTCTCCCCTTTCTGGCTCATGCAAATACAGTCTGTGCATCTTTCCCCTGCCTAGGGTTTGTTTTCTGGAAGTCCTGGCTGTGCAAACAGCTGCAGCTCCACAGTGCCAGTTCCTGCTCCTCTCTCTTAGATGCCTAGCATGCTGCAGACCAGAAGAAGCTCTTAGATGAGGTGGTGGCAACAAGGACAGGTAAAGTTTAGAAAGCTGCAGCACACAAACAGGAAGCGATGGGGGCAGGGGACATTCATACTGCTGCTTTTCCTCCCGTGTCTCACTGGGCAGGGCAGTGCACGGTGCTGGTGGGGCAGAAGAAAGCATCGATGGTCCCATTGGAGCCAGGAGACCCCTCGCTGAAGGGCCATGTTGCTGGCATCCCCCCCTGCCCCAGTCTCCTGCTCATCCAGCCGGCTCTGCATCATTCTCCTTGGACCCCCTTACTGACCCCTTCCCATTGCGTTTTCCATTTGCCAAAGCCACCAGCAGCCTGCAACCGTTTCCACACTAATTTCATAGGTCAGGGGTGAATTGCTTCTTAGGAAAAACAGGCCAATGCAACACATCGGGAGCAACATTTCCAAGATATCCCAGAAACCCAGTTAACTTCCCTGCACCCAATAAAGAAATGCTTCAGAAATTCCCCTGGCAAGGTTACCCAGCAGTCTGAAATGCCGTGGCAATTGCCCTGTTTTTGATATCCCTTGCAGGGTAACTATCCTGACTGCTGGGACCCCTCCAACTCTGCACTAACTGTGTTTTGCAACCCAGATATTCCAGCAGGAGAGTTGTCCCCGGAGGCAGTGTCTGTGCCAGGCAGACAAAGCAGCTCGCTAGGTGCCCTTGTCTAACTTAATTCAAAACAAAGCAGAAACAGAGCTGCAGTGGGTGTTGGGGTCTTCAACTACAGCCAGTCAGCTCCTGCACAGAAGGTTTCATTCCCCACCTTCACACTGGACCTCCACAGTGAGATTTTAAACAGTCCCAGGTATTGACCCATTGGAAAGGAGGTACAGGAACCTTTCAGAGGCATTAGCCAGCAGGAGCTGGACAGCATAGCTTTATACCACGAAGCTGAGCAGTTACAGCTCTGATACTGACCGAGACCCACATCTCTCCAATCCTTTCATTCTAAGTAAAATAAACCACAGCAAGAGCTTAAAAGGCAACTGACAGCATCTCCAGGTAAGAAAGCCAGACCACAGCTGGGATCATGACTAAGAGTGATGAAAATGTACAGAGCACAGAGGAGTTTGTTCCTGTGCACCTCCTGGTTTCAGTATTTTTCAGGTAGCTCTGGCAACAGAGGGTATGAAACTGTAGAGATATCTGAGCACTGCATTCCACGTAAAAATGAAACTAATAAACCATATGTTTTTAAAAAGAGGGTAATAACAGCGGGTGAAAACAAAATAGCTTGCAACTCCTTTGATGCTGAGGAGACAATCTTGCAACTCCAACACTCAAGGAGACCAGAGATGCTGGCTGGGATCCAGCAATCCCCATTTTGGGGGATGCAGACCTGAACGACAAGTTCTTCAGGCCGCAACACAGCAGCCAGCATCAAGGATCCCCGATCATTCCCAGCTGGTTGGTGCTCATGAAGTCCTCCAGTCTTGCAAGGAGAGGCAGTGGGCCGATCAGGGATGCTGTTAAAATGAAAGCCCTACTTTACATTTCAAATACATTAACAGATTTTTCTCTTCTTTTTTTCTTGGATCTTTAATAAAAGCTTTTAAAAGACTTTTCTTTTAATGGTGATTGCTTGCCAAGGGATGTGTCTATGAGGATGCGAGAAAGACATTGCAGTCAGAGGTTGCCCCAAACTAGGCTCGACTTTCTGGGCTGGTGCTCACCTGTTCCAGCTGAGTGGCTGCCTGCGTTGCTGTGGGGGAGGCAGGATGGATCGCCTGGAGAACCCAGGCATCGGGGCCGCCAGCATTTGCCTAATAGGCGCCTCGGAAATGCATCCTGGGAGCCATGCCTCTTCTCTGAGCAGCAGCTGTTTCTCTCCAGTAAGTATGTAAATCCCAGCACAT
>JANZYA010000041.1:16364111-16374388 GCA_027575145.1 Gyps rueppelli | reverse complement strand
AAACACATACGAACAATTATTTAAAAAAAAAAAAAAAAAAAAAAAAAAAAAAAGGTAAATTTTTCACCAGTCCCAGTGCCCCCTCTGAACTTTTTCCAATTTTCTATTCCTTTTACTCCTTGCTCATTTCCTGTAAATCTTAAAAATAATTATTGAATGATCCTATCACAAGTCAGTGTCACTTGCCCAGTCTACAACATGTATCAATTTGTTTACCAGTGAAAAACAAAAGCTTCAAGGTATGCATATGAAGGGTTCTATACTTTGCAAGTTGGAAAAAGTATCTGGAAAGCAAAAAAATGAGCGACAACTTTCTCAACTGAAACTATGGGAAAATTTAGGAATAATAAATGTAATTATCCAAGTTGACATCTGTCTTTCTGAGACGTGTTTTTAAGACTGCAAGTTCACAGGTCTTTACTTTCACATCTCAGTGATACACTCCATCTTACTGTTCTTAGCAATAGTTTAAAAATAGCTGAGAAAAACAGCCATGCACCTATATGCACATAAAACAGATATGAAAAAATGTACAAAAATTTTCAGAATTTGGTCCTGATACATGATATCTAATTATCAACTTTCAGTAGCATTCCTTATATAATATGGTTAATAGCAGGCTATAAAACATGGGCTGCCAGGCCAAGAAACATGCCTAATTATTACCATATTCATAAGTTGCACTCTTAATCTAGAAAGAAAAAGAGAGGTGTAGTGTTACTGAAAATTAAACAAATTACTGTGTAAGAAGAATCCTCCTATAGACTAGTGATTTTTACCCCTTAGATCTCAACCTTACAACAATATCCTCTGTTCCTTCTCAACAGAAGTTCCTCACACCTCTGGAGGGCAAAAGTCAGTACATGCTTTGGCTAAAGTGGATTTATATGCCTGCTCGCTGGCCAGCAGGCTGCCACCTAAAAAGATTTAGCGTCCATACATTTTGTCTGCTTCCTCCTTCTCAGAAGTACTAACCAGGTTTCCATCCTCTACCCAGCCATTATCCCCAGCAAACCATAACCAAATGAACTGGTGTTATTAGGGGCCATCTCTCTGAGCATGATAGATTTTTAATGAGGAATACATGATCCTAGCTCAGAGCCTATGGCTCCCACTTGCCTGCCTTCCTCTCCCTCAGTTACATGAGATAGTTTCAAGGATGCAAAATAAGCTGTAGTGACTGTTCTGCGTTGACTCTAGCATGTCCCCAGTGTAAATCTGAAAAGTTTGAATTGTTTTGGGGAACAAGCCAACAGTGCTTTCAATTTTGTTAAATGCTATGCAAATAGCTCCTTCTGGTCTTGAAGTGGCAGGCCAGTGTGTATTTGTTTGTCATCAAGGATCTGTGCTAGGTAAATCTAGCTTACACTTCATTACTGTTTGCTGTCCTTTCTGTTGCTGTTTACCCTCACATCTGAAAGGACCCTGACAATTGAAAAGTTGAATTTGTGAATGGATTAATGCTGTGTCCCACAAAGATAACTGAAGAAATCAATGACAGTTGGGCCTCCACCTGAGAGCTATACCATATGCTTTACAAGACTTATTTGTGCATCATCTACAATAACTATGCTCTGCTGGTTATTTCTTTGTGCACTGCTATGAGGTGTAGCATTTCACACATGTAGAAGTTTTGATTTTTAAATGAAATCATTAAAAAAAATGACCAAGGCACTTAAATGTCTGGTATTTGGAGATGAAGTGAACTTCTGTACATTATCAACAATAAATTCCAACATTTCAACAGTTTTCCAAACTGATGTAGACAGGACTGGTCTATACCCTACCGGGAGTTGCACTGCAAAAGCAATGGTCTTTTTGAGTTTGAAAAAAAAATAACGTCCCTTCAGTGACAAAGCAGTAATTCGATAAACAAATGACAACCAGGAATACAGAAAATAAAGACTCTGCAATTACCTCACACTTTGCATACACAAAATACTACATACACAAAATCAGACTAATTCACTTTATGGTAATGGCTTACTAAAATCTTCATGTCATTATACCCCAGTGACACTTCTATGCAAAAAGACATCAGTTCTAGTAGCACTGCAATTATTTTCAGCTAAATGTAACCCTGTCTCCAAAAGTGGTTAATCACCACCTAATAAAACAACTCTTACATGTTTTACAGTCCATATTGGAGGTTATATTACTGATGTTCTGGTACCTCCAAACACACATTTCTATATGTGTCTTATATTTCAATTATAGCTATAAGCTTCTTTCTTAGCATATTATTGTAAGTTTCTGTAAGACTTTCAAACGGTACATACGTTAACCTGAGATGTCCAAAAAAACCCCCAAAGTGAAGTAATTTACTGTAATACCTTCTTTCAAACTGCCAAAGCTGTAGAGTGATCAACCATGTATGTAGGTTTGGTACACTTTGAAGATTCCTTCTTCAAAGCAGCTGCACATTTAACTTCATACTTGTATTTGATTAAATAAAAAGTAACATTTCTAATTTAAAACTATTCAGTATATTTTTAGCTATAAAGCTATTTATAACTTTCTGCGCAGCATTTAAGTACTGATATTTCAATGCATGTGTTTATAAAACCAATGATCCTTTTCCTCTTACTACTTTCCAAATTGCCTTGGCATAGAAGCAGGGGAGGAGGGACAGGCATTTTAAAAACCAGCCTCCAGGGACTTTACAACTGAATTAGTTTGATATGATTTGTGTCTGATGAACAAGTTACCAATAACCTATCGCTTTATTTTCCTCTAGGTGCTTTAAAAATAAAGTCTATTAATCATTCCAGCAATTTAGGATATATTAAGTGCACTGATCTGAAATTCTCTCTTCCCTTCTCCCTATTACAAACATCAGTCTGTTCTTTTTACAAGTGTTTGCCCTTTTCCAGGCCCCCAGGCCTCACCTGTCCTTCATGAGTTCAGAAACATCATTACCGTTGACTCCAACAGTTCCACCACACTGTAGGGAGTTTTCAGTATGCTCATGGATCCAGATATGCTCAACTGATAAAGGTTTTATTTCCTTTTAACCTGTTCCACCCCAGTTCTCCTATATGACTTCCATCTTTTCTAATTACAGTCTCAGTTGACTAGCATTATCAAGAACCACTGAAATCATTACAAGGCTGAGACTGTTCAGAATTGTAGGACTAGATTTAATTGATACAAGAAGCACCGTGTTATAATTCAGAGATTATTTACTAAAAACTGTGTTTGTGCTTTTCTGGCTCTGCCATTGCATGCACGATGAGTTTGGCTAATGTTATCAGGGGTGATCCTGCATACAGTAGCTATGATAGTGACTGGGCTACCAGCTTCTTCAGCAGAGGTGTTCATAACAGAAGCTATCTTCTTCATAGTCAAACCACCCTGGTCATCTAATCTGACCCCCCATTTAACAATTCCATAATTTTTGATAATACTTGATCCAGTGAGTAATCTGTGAGATGTATTCTAACAAAAGTTCACAAAAAATCAAGGGAAAAAAAAGAATAAAGTGATATTCTGTTTTCTTCCAATCTTGAAGGAGCTGACAGAACTTGTGTTTGGTATCTTCTCCCCCACAGGTGGTATAACTATAAGTGATGCATAGGCAGGCAAGATGGGAGTTATTTCTTTATGTGGAAATCAGAATGTTTCATATTTCCTCTGTGGCTTAAAGCCCTGGAGCGGTTCAGCGAGGCCATACACCTGCCACCACGCTAATGCAGACATAGCCAAAGAGAACTCTGATTTAGAGTCTCCATACTTTTAAAAAGAAAACATGGATGCCAAACTTTCTGAGACACCAATGTGAACCATTAACCAAGAGCAGTAGATTACATGAACTTCAAATACTCTGAGAATTATCCATAGTTATTTTAAAAACCTTTAAAAAAATGTATCTGTGTTCAGGGCCACAGAGTGCACATCTTAAATGTGCAAATGCTTCGTATTCTGTGTCACCTTATAATTACTTAACTGCTACATAGGTACAGTACTGCTGAAAAAAACAGCGAAAAGAATACTCATTCTTCTCCAGTATACACTCGCAAGTTCTTGCATCTCTAAATGCATTCTAATTGCAGCAGCTGGTTTCAGTCATTGTCTTACCCAGATGCTAGCAGGTCACTGACAGGGTTCCAGGCACAGATGAACACCTCTGATTCATGACCCCGAAGGACTGTTGCTTTGTTAGGAGGAATTTCAACATCCCCGTCAATTTCCATTGGCTTTGAATGATTATCTGTAAGGAGATATATCAGAATAAGTAGTTTGCAAGATGCTGTTAGGTCTGCTTTAAAAGACTTTAGGCTACCCATGGCCTAAAGCTTACAGCAACGTATACACTACAAATAATATTATGTGGGAAGGGGGAGAGAGGCTAGGAGAGGATAAAGAGTCTGGAGAACTGCCGACCCCTGTCCTTTCTCACCCTTTGACATGCAAATCACATTTCCCTTTCAAGAAGCAATGAAAAACCTCTGTATCTTGGCAGGGCTTGGAGAGACCAGGCTAACTCAGATCCATGGAGTAACTGCCCCCTGCAGCCAGCCTGAAATTGTACCCTACAGTGTATCACATACTCCTGCCTACATCCCCAGCAACCCCCATTTTAAACCCAGTCAGCACTAGGATTTCTTTGCAACCACAGGAGTTGCAAATAGGTTGCCGGGAGAGACAGATGCCAAGGGAGAAAGGTTAAACAGACATTGCACTCTGAGGGGGAAAAAAAGAAGGATCCAATTCAGCTTTGCAGTTTCTAAAACGGTCTCGTTAGATCCTGAGTGAAGTGTGCGCAAGCAGTTTTGGCAAGGAGAAACAAAAGACCCGAGAGGAGTTAGAGAAAGGATGAATGAACAAAAGACAGGAAAGCTGCACATGTTTTCAGTCCCTGAAGTTCACTTGTCTCTCTTTTAATGCCGAAGCACTTTTCTTCACGAGGCACCTCTGGGAAAGGTAGGAAATGGGGGGTGGGAGATTTACTACTACCGGTTTTCTCACTAGATGCTATTAAATAAAAAGAATGGGAGCAAGGAGAAATTCCCAAGGCGAGAAAAAATCCATCATTAATTGACGGGCCCCTGGGGGACTGAAGCGGAGATGTTGAGCTGAATTCAATTACAGACCTGGTCAGAATCAGGCAGGAAGATGTGGCTTCTTTCACTATGTCAATTAAAGAAGTGACTGGGAACGATAGACTTCCCTGCACAGCCTCTGACCCATGAATCAAAACATGCTTCCATCCGGCACTGCCTGATGGCTCCGTGGCTCCCACTGGGAACATATGGGCTCATGGACAGTGCAGGGATGCCAGAAGGCATCTTTACAGGCTGGGCACTCGACGAAACTAAGCCTCGTGCCCTCTGCAGAAATTGCTGTGCTCTGCAGGAAGGTGGCATCATTAACAGTAATTAATTTGCAGCCAGTGTCCTTTTCCTTTGTGTTACCTGAGCAGAACCGAGTGCACCGCCTAGCTGCATTACAGAGCTTAGTGCAGCGGAGCGCCCACAGCTTACTCACGGGATTTGGGTATATAGTTTCTCGGGTCCCTGTTTAGCATTTCCCTTAGGGAACTAGGAAATAGCTGGCCACGCTCCCCTATGGCCCTGTGAAAAGAGACAAGGTGGAGAAGCTTTCAAAAGGTATCTATCTGGGCACTAAAAGCATAGCATCAAATCACACACACACCTTCCTGGCTGATGGAAGCAGGTACAGCTCCATTTATACCAGCTGGGTGCTGCCCTGCTTGTATCAGGAACTGAAAGCTGGAGGGTGCAAGAGCAAAAAAGCAGATGCCAGGGAATATCACATCTTTTCCCCTTCACCGTCCTCCACCTTAGGCTAGGTTCGGGGATGCCCAGTTTTCAGTCTTCCATCATTTCTCTTGCAAGACCATCACAGTTTAAGAGCTCCTAGACATGCAGAGCTGTCCTGTCTAATCCACTTACCTTCTCTCTTCCTCCTGTGCCTTGATCCTGTCCCTATGGCTCGCCTTTAGCATTTGGAGAACAGGCATTGATAGAAGATAATAAACCAGCAGCAATCCACACCTCAAACAATACAAAACCAAAGCACGTGGATGCTCCCGGGCTGAGAGAATTTGCTAGTTGATGTCTTAAATGCAAGGCAGTATACATATGCTGGGAGAAATAAGCAGGACAAACCATGGAAAAGGGAGAAAAGCAGCAAGGAAATTCCAGGCTCAGCCAGGCAGGGCTCTAAGAGCATGGCCCGGAGAAGAGACAGGGCCAGAGACTTCTGTGCTGAGCCCTGATAAATCAGGGCAGAGCTGTGAGCATGGCCACATCCCCTGCTTCCGATTCCTGCTGGGTACAGGCAAGCAGGAGCGTGTCCTTTCTTTGCAGGACCAGAGCACTTCAAAGGAACCTCCACTCCATTGCCACTTTCTCCTCCTACCTGGGGTAACCTGCAAGTCTTCCCATTCTCAGTTAACTGCTCTCATCAAAGGATTAACAATACTACGTTCCTACTGACACCATTTTACACTTTAAAAAGGATCTCTCTTTCTCCAGGTTTTCTGCTGCTGGCTGGACCTGGCAGTGGAAGTGCTGAACAACAGGAGCGGGTCCAGCCCTGTTGCTGACTCAGATCTGAGAGCCTGTGCTCATCAGATTTCACCGCTGCATTCCAGATTTCGGTACCCCAAAAAATTCAGATACTTATCTAAACAAAACTTCCTGAGGGTGAACTATCCCTAGCACTAAGACACTTTGAGGGCCGATACACGCTTGAGCAAGAGCCCATCAGCGTGCAGCAGACAGCATGCTTACTTAGCAACAACTGAAAACATCAGTGTTATCAACATTCTTCACATACTGAACTCAAAACATAGCACTGTACCAGCTACTAGGAAGACAGTTAACTCTATCCCAGCTGAAACTAGGACAGATGTCCAACACATTTTCATAGTACAAAGAGGATCTCTAGTCCCTGAAAATTACAGCCTTATTTTTTCATAAAATCATTTGCCTTTGCATTTAGCTCACACATATAGCCAGTATGAATCATTTCCTCAGTAGACAATCTAAGCTGACAGTAAACGTGTTCATCCCAATATGATTCCTGATACATGAGGAATGACGATAGGTTGTTGGCAACTATTGCTACCTCCACCTGCAAGGTTTAAGTATTGTCCTCCTCATCCTTAAGTTGTGAGTAAAACGCTAGTTGTACTCTAACACAAAGCTGAATTCTCTGTCCTCCCACCATCGCTTCTCTGAACAGGTAGGATGGGTCAGAACAATGCTAGGAGAGTAACACTAAGCCATATAAATCCACAGTGGGTGTGGAACTTGCAAAACAGGCAAATATTTATTTGCAGCATGAATCGACAGATAAAGCAGTACTGACACGATTCACCGAAGTGTTCGAAACGTTAAGCGATGTGCTCGGCGTTCGTCTCGATACTGAGGCAGAACTACTGGATGAAGAAATTGAAGCATTGATTAAAGAACGCGAAAATGCACGTAAAGAGAAGAACTTCCAGCGCGCAGATGAAATCAGGGATATGCTGAAAGAGCAGAACATTATTCTTGAAGATACAGCCCAAGGTGTGAGATTCCGTCGTGGCTAATGAAGCGAGACTTTATAATCCGTTGACACTTGCCTATCTTGGAGATGCGGTACTCGATATGTATGTCAGAAATCATATCGTTCGTAAAATAGACGCAAAACCGAATGCACTTCACCGGCTGTCGACATTTTATGTTTCTGCCAAATCACAGGCAGAAACATACGATGTACTTCTTGAGGAAGCATATTTTACTGAAGCTGAAAGAGACGTGCTGATGCGCGGTCGAAATGCGAAGAGCCATACGAAAGCGAAAAATACAGATGTTATCTCCTACAAGAAGAGTACTGCGCTTGAAGCAGTCCTTGGCTATTTGCATTTAAACGATGAGACAGAACGACTGGAAGAACTGCTCGTAAAAATCATTTCACTTTGTGAAGAGAGGGATAAAAAATGACAGAAGATGTGATTGTAGGCAGACATGCCGTAAAGAGCGCGATAGAATCTGACCATGAAATTAATAAAGTACTGATTCAGGAGGGGATTAATAAAGCGCAGGTAGCGTCCATTATCTCTTTATGCAAAGAACGTAAAATCATCACTCAGACAGTACCGAAATCAAAGCTGGATCATTTGTCAGATGTTCCTCATCAGGGTATCCTTGCGATGATCTCGCCTTATGAATATACAGAGCTTGAAGACTTCCTTAAAGATAACGATAATGACAAACTGAAAACGATTATGATACTGGACGGACTTGAAGATCCGCACAACCTTGGATCCATCATTAGAACAGCCGATGCCATCGGAATTGACGGTATCATTATACCGAAACGTCGCTCTGTGAGCTTGAATCAGACCGTCGTGAAAGCATCCACTGGTGCGATTGAACATGTCCCGATTATGCGGGTGACGAATATCAACCAGACGATTGACCGCTTGAAGGATGCGGGATACTGGGTTTGCGGTACTGATTCGGCCTGTGGAGATCATGGCTTATTCCTCACCTCCACCACATGGTTCTCTGCCTTCCCTTGACTTAGCACGTCGCTCACAAACGCCGACAGTGTCTTAAGGTGGTTCCTCCCTCTTTGCTTTCCTCAAAGCCAGCAGAGACAGGCACTTTCAAAGGACTGCTCAGAGCATGCCTCTGTTTTCTCCGTCCTTACTGCCCCTCTGGAAGTATCATCTTTCTCCATTAACTATAGAGGGGCAAGAGAGCTATAGACCTCAACCTAAGCTACCTTTTCTGACACCCTCCTGTAATCTATGGGAACTTGCACAGCTATATATGCTGTGATGTGACTCTCCATTCCCCACTCCTCCATACTCAGGCATGCACACACAGACACACATGCAAGCATTCCCAAGGCTTCATTGCTGCAGTTTAGGCTGATAAAAAAAGCAGCTTTATGGAAAACCCCTCTAGGACTGACTGCACATTCTGCAAAACTGCCTCTACAGCAAGTAAATAAATAAATAATGTGATCCTCCTTTTTGATTTAGACTGTAATTTCCTTTTTAATAACTATCTGCTTTCACAGCATATTCACCAACTCAATAGTATTTAACAGGAGGCTTATACTATTTTCAGGGGACTTCAATTATGAATTAGACTGTAAACTTCTTTCTCTTTTTTTTTATTTCCTCTAACACTTATACTAAGTGGCAGTGTATTCAAATTCCTCTTCAAACAGATGTATTGCTTCAAGTTTTTACATCAGGGAATAGGGCTATTCTCTTCCTGCCTGACTCTACTGCTCTCCTCATGGCCATCAGATTAAAAAACAAAACAAAACAAAACAAACAGAACAAAACAGCACACTAAAAAAGCCCAGGCATCAAATAAACATTGTCCGAGATGAATCTCTTGTTTCAATCATTCAATGTTCCTTCATCTGGCTACATACAGCCTTTTTGGTTGAAATGAATAGAAACACTTAAATTTCACAGTTACCTCTGTCCATTTTAAATGTCAAACCACATTTGACTTTGTAATGAACTGCAGAGCTGTTTATACAGCCTCCGTGTTTTAGAAATAAGCAATAGTCCCCATGAAATCACTCATTACCACCAAGTTTGTTTATTAGAGCCTCAGGCAAGTGTAAGGGCAGTTAACTCTCTAACACCACGATTGCTGACTCCAGTAATGACTTATTCCCAGGTCTTTCTTCTACTAGATATGCAACTCCTTACAGAGCAGAGTTTTTACAAAATGCTTTAAAAGTTACATCTCCGAATGATCATTCATTAATAAACCTAAAAAGTAGTTAAGTGGGGTAAAGTTACTGGGAGAATGATGTATCCTAAAAGGGCCAAACAACGGGACAACCTTCATTTAGAAGTCGGAGTCACAGTCTCTAGGCCAGTAACAACCAGCCTGAGAAAGGGGAAATGCTGTCACAGAGAATCAGCCACGACACACTCAAATTTGGCAAGAGAGGTCAGGAACAAAGTGATGCTCTCAGACCACTGCCAATGAGCACTGGCTAGGCATGATGGGGAGCCAGCCAGATCTTCTGGCTTTCCCCTCTTACAGGAGGTTATCAATAGCAGACACAGAAAGCAAAGAAATTCCCAGCCATTTTGGCTACTTGGCATTGCTCACGTGTCAATATTCTGGTTAAAAATAATTTCAGCTGATTGCCTCTTTGGAGGTCAAAGTAAAAACCCTTACACTCCCAGCTTAGGAAGAGGGCAGAGATGTATTCTGATACTGAAAATGAAGCAGAGTTGAGTTATGCTTCAGGAACTCATACGGCACGTGGTACAAGTTTTG
>JANZYA010000041.1:11601593-11612032 GCA_027575145.1 Gyps rueppelli | reverse complement strand
TGTTCTTCAGAAAGAGATTTATGTCAAATAATGAGTAGTCTTTTGGAAACTTCAGATACAATAGTAAGGGTGGGAAAACTTTATTCAATGTTACTAATTAAAAAAAAAATAATTTCCCCCTTTTTTTTTTTTGGAAAACTGGGGGTCTTTAATTTAGTATTTTTTCACAGCTTGTAATACACTGAAAGATTTTATTTGTTTTCCAGTTTCTTTTCTTCCCTCTCCTCTTGTTGTCCTTTTCTCCTCTTCCTGTCCTCTTTTCTAATCTTTTGTCTTCTTTTGCCAAAACTAGTCAAGTTTGAAAATGTTAGAGAGCAGCTAAAGAAAAACAGCCATACTTTATATCTATAAAATAAAGAGGCAAGTGTCAGTATAATAGACAAGTTTGGGTTTTGGTTAATGTCATGAAAATAGAAAGTAATATGATCAAAAGTATCTGACACTGAAATACCTGTAAAGAGCTGAGTCTTATCTAATCCAGTAACTCTGTAGAGATAGGAAGAACTAAATTTTAATTTGTGTTAAACCTTGCATCCCTTATCAGCTGTGAGAACATAAATGGAATAACTAATATACTCCAAAATAAAATTCAAATAGTAGGGAGAATCACTTTGCACTTCAATAAACCAAAACTGGCATCAGTCTTATTGTTGGCTCTGTTTGTATTAAATTTAGATCTGCCTAGATCTAGTCAATACCAATTTTCTAACTGAAACTATATAAAATATTAAGCATTGCTTTTTAAAAAAAGTAGGTCTGAAATACTGAAAAGGTGTTTTTGTAGGAAAAGCTATAGAATTAGATTGTTTCTGGATTTTTCTTTTTTTTTTTTTTATGTAATTGTCCACACAAATAGAAATAAAATAATTTTGGATATTCAGTTGTTCTTGTGATTTTTGCAACTGAAATCCCTGTAATAACCATACCAGCCACACCTGGTTTCGTAACAAGATTATCATTCTAGATGAATGTTAAGGAGTGGATCAGCTCCTTGAAAACAAACTCTGTTTTCTTTCAAGTATTCTAATGACAAAAACAAGAAAGAAAAGATCTGCTTTCTCAGCACAACTGACTGTAAAATTCTTTTCAGCATTTTCCGTGATGTCAATGGGTCTTTAAGAAGTCATTAATATATGTTATATATTATAAAACAACTGCTGATTGCTAAAGGAGCAAAATGACACATTCACCTTTGAATATTTTGCAAGTTGTAGCCTGAGATAACTCAGAAGAAGTACTATATAAATGTCAAAGTAATTAAAAAGGTAGAGTGCGAGGAAAAAAGAAACAATGACTTAAAAGAAAATTCAGCTTTCTAACCGCAGGTTGCTGCACTCTTAGGAAAGCTAAGAATCTGTTAGGCACATGAGAAATTATTGCTTTGAGATTAACTTTCTCAGGGAATGCTGCATTGCTGACTATAACCTGCGTGATTCGAAATGAAATGCGTAAGATGGCACACGTGAAAGAAAGCACCAGGAGAAGAAACAGCTGTGCTCCGGGCAGGAAGCGCTCCCAGGAGCCGCCCTGCATCCCCCAGCCTTGCTGCTTTTAGACCAGGAGGAAGGGGTTGTAGATTTTGCTGCATGTCTGGCGCTTCACTGAGGCTCATTTGTGTCTTCAAGACGTAGTGCAGTTCTCTAGGGGAACTCAAGGAGCTGAGACCCGCGTCCCTCACAGCCTCCCTTCCCAGAGCAGAGCAAACTTGCCCTTTCGCCATCAGCTGCTTCTGCTGGATGCTAAAACCTCCCCTTTCTTGTCTTTTCTCCCCTCCCTCCAGGCAATGCTCAGAGACAGGAGCCTTTGCTGGCCCGGCAGCACCCAACTTTTCCCCTGTCCGTGGCCCGGCACAGCCAGGCACCGTGAGCGGCAGCAGCTCTGCTGTTAGCAGGCGGGCAGAGAGGGGATGGGGTCCCCAGGCCTTGGCCCCCTCGCAGCTCCTTATTTCCAACAAGGCTCAGACAGTCTCCTCTTAATATTGTCACTTGGTTATTCTACTTAAGCTTCCTCATGCTCTGTAGTTGTGGGAGTGACCACTACAGATCAAATTCTGATTATTTTGTTCAAAGCACACGAACACCTCAAGATTTTTTAGCTCGCAGAATCTGTATGTTATCTTCTCCTCATTATGGCTCTTTTTCTTTTTTCCTGTAAAAGCGAAGTTGGTTCAGTGTGTGGAGTGCAGTCATATACCTCTGTCACCAGAGGGCTTTGAAACTTTGCCATCAATAATCACATTGGTTGCCAGAAAGGAATGCATCCAGGCTTTAGAGCCATGTTTATTTCCCACAAGGCCTTTAATCTCCTTAATAAGAATTTGAATCTCTCTTATATTTAGAGATGTCAATGACTCATGTACCTGGGGACATTCCTCAGCCAGTCTGAACTGGTGTAACAGATTGCTGTGGGTTGCTATGCAGTGCCGCTGGTAGGGTGTAATTACCAGGCTTCTGGGCAGAGCCACCAACTCCAGTTCCTTCCTACTGCAGGGGAGACTGGGTGCCCCCTGCTGTGGCCTTATCTGCTATTCCCCCCTGCCCCCCAATTTCCCAGATGAGAGCAGATTCAAGCAGTTAGTTATTGCTCCTCATAGCTGCTGCATCAGGTAGAGGCTGTTCTTTTCCTTTATTCCTTTGTGGCCCTTGGGAGTTGCAGGCTCTGTAGAAAAACAAGATGCCATTGAAGCATTTCTGTTTGCCAGACTATTGTTTGTCCTTTTAAAGTCTGCAGTCCCATGCCATTCTTCGTGAGCGAATGCTGGCTGCCTGAAGGACAAACCAAAATGACTATTTAAGGCACTATAAAAGGAAATCATTTAAAACAGAGTTGATTAAAAGGAAGAAACTATTCTTCCAATGAGAAGTGAATTGCTTTCAGCTGGCCTTAGCACTGAGCTTTGCTTGCAATGAGAACCAAATACTGGTTGCCTGATACTGCAAGTGTTTTGGAGGCACTTCATCAGGCATGACTTCAGTTTTTCCTTGTGTATAACTGCAAAAGGAGACTTCTGCTCATCCTGGCTTGGTGATTTTTCCTCTGGCTGTGCTGTTCAGAAGCTAACAAGGCTGTTCTTTGGGCAGCTTTTAAAGCCCAAACTCTTTCTTACTACATCCACTTGGAAGTCCTCGCACAGCCTTGGTTGCCTAAATAGCAAGAGGTTCAAGAAAAACTCAAGCAGCACAATGCATCTTTCTCACAAAGTGACAGTTTGTGTTCTTCAAAAGACTCTAAAGATTGTTGGTGACATGCTGAGTTTTCAGCACACTCAGAAAAGAGGAGAAAACAGGGAGATGGAGGTGCAAGTACTAAAGTTTTGCCAGACGAAGACCTGGTTTTTTTCAATGCAACACCTCTCCCAGAACACACAGAAAAACACTGCTAGGAGTATCTGCTTTTGTAGCTAGCACCTTTGTTTGCTCTGTCAAAGCCCCCTTTTTCAAAGAGGTTAGAAAAAAACATCAAGACAAATAAGAGAATCCAGTTATTTGGCATAGGGGCCTGGAAGGCGTATCTCAAAACACAAGGAATATTTCTAAGAAAGGCATCGCATGCCTGTGTTAGATTAACCTGCCTGACTCATGACAATTCATAGGCAGATCACTGGATTACACAGATATGTATCAATCTTATTTCACTCCAGATCTGAAGATCAGCAATTATCCCAAACAACACTAGAGACAAACCTCTGCAGAGCTGATCCAGATATGAAGCCTCACAGAAATAGGTGGGCCCAAGAGGAGCAGTGACGAAGCTGGAGCACTCGCGCCTTCCACAGCTGCACATTCTCATCCCACTGGCCAATTTCTAAATTCAAACGCAGCAGCTTTTACACCCATGTCAAAATGCTCAACGGCTGCAGGGATGTAAGGGGGGGGGGGGGGAGAATTTCTCGAGTATATTTGCAGTTGACAAAACCCCTCAGTTCAACTTAATCAGAGTACGGGGGAGGTGACTGCCTTTCCTGCTACAAGGGCAGGGGCACCCTGCAAAATTTTCATGTAAAAGAGTTGTTTTGACACAATGCAACTGAACCACCATGCTCCCTGCCAGGGGAACGGCTGTGGCAGGAGCCAGGGCTATAAATGGATTCCAAAGAGAATTGGACTAACATTTGGTTTGGCACATTTTGTTGCTGTTTAACACAATGGCCTAAACAAATTGCATGGAAGACCCTAATTTATTAAGCTGCCAAAATTAAGAAAGAGTGTTTCAGAGGGAGTATCACACCACAGTTGTTCTTTTCGTCTACTTTTACCTGAAGCATCAGTTTCTGGCTGCTGTCAGAGGGGGATCCAGCTCTTTTTACTAAATTTGTATGGCTTCTTATGTTTTGAGTATGACTCTGGTCTGCAGCCAGAAACATACAGTATGATTAATTTAAAAAAATGCTTTCCTTGCATATTTGCTGGGTGTAGAAGGAAGGCTGGAAAATGCAAACCCTTTTGCATGTCTTTTACTGTACACAGCAGTGCTGTTAACTGAGTTGTGATACTGGTGTAAGAGTATGCTGTTTGGGGTAATATAACTAAGGAGAAAAAAAAAACGGCAGACATTCCGTGGATGCCCAGAAGATAGTTTGACCTCTCAGCATAGCAGAATTAATAGTAGTTCTTTATATTTTTATATGCAGTATCTGGACCTAGCATAAAATCCATTAAATCAACAGACATTCTTTCAGAAAGAAAAAGGTTTGTTGTTTTTAAAGGAGGTGGGGGAATAGTGAAATGCCCTGGGATAATAGGGGACTTCAAGAAATAGTATACAGCCTGGAGGAGAATACCACAGCTTAGGTGACACAGCAGCAAGGTTCTATAGCTCTGGGATTGTTTGGGATTTTTCTTCCTCTTTTGCCTCACTTTAATATTTACAGTTAATCTGAACGTGAATGTGCTTTCTATCAGTAAAGCTGACAGAAAAAAGGATAGGCTGGGAAATGCTATGAAACTGTGATTCTCTCTGACTCTTATTGTTTTCCTTTAACTTTTAAACATTGGCCATTCATACAGTTGGTGGAGGAAAAAGAGAGACTGAATGCTTGGAAAAGATAACCAAATTTTAAAGATGAAATTTTTGGGAAAATAATCCTCAATGTTTCAAAAATAGGATATGTTTTATTTGGTCCAGTGTACACATGCAGTGGTTGTTTCATTGCTATGCGATATGCCAGAAGTGTAAAGGTTTATAATCCTCAGGGTGTGCTTTAAATACATCACCAAGACAGAATGTTGCATATCAGCCTCCACCTGAAAACCGAAAGGTGTGCACCTACCAAGAATTATCTGTTGCATTACTGACTAACTGCATAGTCAGACTAACCTGTAACACTCGCAAGTGAATACCTTAAAACTAACCATTCATTCATTAGGATGTCCCTATATTGTTTACAGAAAAACACATCGGCTCTGTCAGGCAAAATGAAGCAATTCTCATGAAATCTAGTAATGCACAATTCAACTGTGTGACTACTTTTCAGTGCAGTGAAGAGGCATAATAGTATAATAAAAGAGAGCAGTCAATAGAGGTACTTTGTTACTCTAAGCCAAATATTGATTTTCCTTATATGTACGTAAAGCTGCAGTAATTCAGAACAAATATCAGCCTTATACTCTAATTTTTGCTCCTCTAGGTTTTAATGTAGACTGGATTAATAGTGATACTTGTGCTGGGTACAGCTCCAAAGACCCAAGCCAAAGATCACGAAAGGTCTAGGAAGCCACTTAAAAAAATAAATGAAGACTTACCCACGTATAAAGAAATCTTATATCTTTCACAGGATGTAATTCATCCCTTATTTATTGTACATTTTTAGGTATTATCTCGTTCCATTTTACCATTCACTTTTATTTCAGTTTGCTGAGTGCTGTAACACTATAGAAGTCAATAATTCAAAACGAATCTCTTCATGGCAGAATGTTATACAAATATCTCATTCTGTTGACTATCCTGGTCTTGTCTTCAGCTATAGTCAGCTAGAATGCAGAAGTAATTCATGATGGGCCCCTGAGAGGGAGTGCCAGAGTCCTCAGACTCCAAATGCCTTGATAAAAGACAGTACATAACTCAATAAAAACTCATCTATAATATGCACTGTCATTTGCATAGCACAAATCACTTAATAGCCTGTTCGAGGTATTCAAAAAGCAAAACTAGCAGCTTAAGACCACCTCAATTATCACATTTTATTTTATCCCAGGGTATTTATTTTACCCCAGGACCTAAAGGCCTAATACATTGTTTTCAGAGGAACATGAATAAAAATTATTAGGATTCTAGGAAATTGATGTTGCAGTTCAGAGGAGTATGATGAACTAATTCCCCATTCCAGACCTGACTACCTTGAAGTGTCCATACACATTCCTGAAAATCAGATTGTCATCTTTTCACCTCCACCCCCCACTACTAATTCATATTAAGTGAAGAAAAAAAATAAGACAGAAATACCATTTGCTTTCCCATTACCATATTAATAATTACACCCTTCACAGAAATGAAGAAACATGCAAAAACCAATTAAAGTAAACTGACTGGATACATTAAACAAAAGTTCCTTTTAAAACAAAAAAATAATTTTAAATTTCTTTTTGACTTCAACTGCTCCTTAAAATGGATAGGTTGTTTCAGCCTTGTGGCAAAATAGGAGCAGTATGTTAATTTTTTTCAGTTCTCCTAAGATTTTATTATCCAGTTGATAGATTTATACAAAATTTCCTGATCAAATTTGCTATTCAGTATGACCACTACGTTTGTCTGTATTTAAGTCTTGAAAAATTCAGAAGATATAATTGAACTGCATATTTATCTGTATACATACTCAATATTAAGAAACGTTGCAGTTTTTTCAGATTAGACCACAGTGCTGCCCAGCAGCATCCCTGCCAGGGATGCAAAAGAAGGAGCAATAAATTTTTTAATTTTGAATGTGAACCCATAAATAGTCACACGAATATTACTGACGACTGGACATATTGGTAAGACCTTTCTGCATGAGTACAGGGGTTCTGGGAATAGGGCTAGAAAAACTAGAATTATTTCAGAAGGCAATACCACGGTAGAATGCAGCTCTCAAAAATGAACACAGACTGCCTTATACAAGCTTTGTTACAGTTTTGCAATTATGGACATTAACATATAAGTGATTTTATAATACTGATTGCCCAAATATTGAAGAGAGACAACATAATGCTGTCATATAAAAATTGTTGAAATGTCTACATATACTGTACAGAAACTTCATAGCAAAGATCTATTTTCAAAATGTACATATTACCGTGAAAACTTCCATTAAACCTATTAAAGTCAGGAGGAAATTGCTGAGCACAAACTAAGCCGTTGATGCTGTCAACATATTACGGGTGCCTCAAAAGGGATCTGCCAGAACATATCACTACCGGAGTATATCCTTAATGAGTCAACTTTTAAACCTCCATAACTGGCATCTGAACCAGAACATGTGCAAGCACGCAGATACACATACTCCAACCCACTCTTCACTTCTGTCTCTTTCTGCTGCCTTTTTCGAAATCAATTCCTGGGTTGCACAGCAATGGAAGTAATTTGCATTTTGATTGTGTTTTGCAACAGTATGCATAAATATGCATGTTGCACGTTTATCGTACTAGGACTGATAAAGATGTGGTGAGGCTGCCCTTTGAGACGCCTACTTACTAATGGGAACTCTGTGTGCAGGGAAGAAGACAACACTAAAACCTGCTTATAACTATTGTCCCAGGAACTACGCATTTTAATAAGTAATTTCTTTACTATCCAATTATTAGTGATTGTAATCACTCCTTGTCTGGGCACAGTATCAAGAGTTACCAGAACTGTTGCAATACAACTCTCAGACATTCCAAAAGTTTATGGTATTAAATTCTCCACTATAGCCAAATTTAAGGGTATTTTCTCAAAATAGTAAGTTACAATGAATTAAATATCATTCCACAATGTACCCATTTAAAAAGAACCACCACCTAACAGAAAAAAAAAAAAAAAAACAAAAAACCTATCACAATACCATAGTGGTTTTACTTCCTGCTGTAGCTTTTATAGATCTCAGAGTAGTAGAGTAGTGCTCTCACACAGCCTGTGAACGGGAAGGTAACTACCAAAACCCTTAAGCATGCTTTGTAAACTCAAGAACAAAGTTTCAATATCTTTATTTTACCTTTCACCGAGGTAATCTCCAATTACCGTTTTATTTAATCCTTCTCCTTTATAAAGGAACTGTGCAATGTCTTCTGCAGTGTGAAGCAATAGGGAGTGACTTGAGCTCAATAAAGAGCATGGTGTGTCTCTGGTTTTTGCTATGTTCCCTGTGGGGACTTTGGCCAAGAGAACCATACATATATACTACATGAACCTTTTATTGGCTAAATTTGTATCTAGTGTATGTTTATTAAACAGCCCAAAAAAAAAAGCCACTGTGAAGAGGCTGCCTGTTTTCAGCTCTTGCTGCATTTGCAGCAACACTTACAAGATAGCTGAATAAAGGACAAATGCTCAAGTGTTAAAGATTCTTTTTTTAGCATATGAAGACTTTACAGCTTCAAATCGATTATGCTCATCAGCCTCTCCAAATTAACCTATTCAAGTCTGAGTGGTTGATTCTTCTGTTTCTAAGCTTTCATCTACAGGGAGATTTCACCTTTGGGAATTTAGTTTAACTGGATGAGCCAAGTGTCCTTCCTCATTAATTTGTATTTCTGCTTCTGATTTTAAAACCACCACAGAAATTAGGCCTTCCTAGGGACATTCCGCCCCTAAGCCACAGATAACTAAATGCCACATGTTTTCATCACATCTTGACACTAACAATCTTTTGAGATGCATATTACCATATAACTAAAACCTGGTCAATAGTTTTGTTTTGAATGTGATTCTGGACTTGTACCTTCAGTTGTGGAAATCTTGTCTAGACTGAAACCCTTTAAGAATTAGAAACCTTATGAAAAAAGTACTTCAACAACTTTCTCAATACCTTTAAACTACAGTTTCATATATAATGTTGTTATAACATATGAGCTACAGTACTAAGAACTTCAGAAGTGGACCCTTTCCAACTTGTCATTTTTCCCATTTTCAGTCACCTGGGACTCCAGAACTATTTGAAAATGGATCTCATATTTTGTTATTCCCCAAGCTGCTATCTGGAATTAAAAAAAAAAAAAAAAAAATTACCACATTAGCAGAAATCTAGATATAATTTCTCCTATTTCATAGAAATTTACAAGCAAAAGCTCATAGAGAGGAAAACCTGTGTGGCTTCCCTACACAAGAAATAAATTTAAAACAAAATAAAATAAAATAAAACCACTATATTAAATTCTTCAGGATGCTATCATGATTTCAAATACATTTGGGGGGGGAGATTTTTTGGCCATACCTTATTCATAGCCACTGCCCATAAATTAAGGAATTAAAAAAAGTGCCAGCTTTCTTTTTAAATTTTTTTGATTTCTTCTTATAGTCTGAATTACTTAACATTCAATGGTGGATGTGCAGAAAGTATTTTACTTAGGCATGGAGTTGCTATTGTAAGATACTCAATTTCAATTTTATTGCTACAAATCTGCCCTGTGCTACATGAAGTTATTGTTTGCCAAGAAGCCAAGGGCACAATAAACCTAGTTTAGCTGGAAAAGTCCAGGAATAGTATGCAGTAGGTCTCTGACAGTATACCAGAAATGACAGAAAAGCATACCTTCAGCAATCATCAGCCATTGCTGAGAATAGGATTTTGCCTCACATTTGGAATTGTTCAACAAATTTAGTGGGTATCCTGTAAAAAATTTGGCCTGGAGTTTGTCAAGAAGTTTGAGGTGGTACTGACATATGGGCAGCATCTGATGAGGTTACTTCCAGAAAATCTGAAGGATATTTTGAAGTACTCACTGTTAGGAAATATGCTTGATACCCAAGGGTTCTCTCAGAAAAACGAGAAAGACTCAGTGGAAATATGAATTAAACAACCATTTCTCTATTCTCTCCGAACATGACTAATTTCCAATTTTCTCTTTTCCTTTCACCTAAATTGTTTTCTTATCATCCTGAAACTGGGAGTTCTAGCAGAATGACTTGCTTACTTATCCTCAGAGCCTCTGTTCAAGAGGTACAGCTCCATGACAAACTCGCTGAGCAGCAGCCTCTCCAGGGACAGATGAAGCCAAGCTGTGTTCGACACCACTAAGCAGCCAGCTATGCATGACCAGATGGGTTCTTTTGTGTACATCGTCTGTGGGTTTGATTTTTAGGTTTTGTTGATTTTTTTTTTTTTAATTTTAATTGTTACTATGCTCACGTAGGCTCCCTTTGACAATTTCCCTCTGGGCTGAGAGATAATGGCAACAGGGCTACTTTTACTGGGCAAAGGCCAACCGGATAAGTGGCTGTTTATATTGTTTATCATGAGCAGCAGATTTACTATCTGTCTGTATTTAAAC
>JANZYA010000039.1:16460972-16472192 GCA_027575145.1 Gyps rueppelli | reverse complement strand
ATAGTGGTGTGTGCGCTGGTTGGAATATTAGTTCCAGATCTTCCAGATTTCTCTGATCCATTGCTGGTAGGTAAATATTAATCAATTGCATTGTCAAATAAGTATTTTTGGTTTGCCGTTTTTTCAGTGATACCAGTAAGTACACAGTACTTGAAAGTACACAGTAAGAGGCAAGTAGAGCAATTGATACATTCCCCTTAAATTGACATCTGCCCACAGGAAAAAACTGACTCTTAATATGCCTGAAAAGGTTCCTGGTACTATGAACCCCTTTGGCAATCAGTTTCCAGGGAGATTCAATTGGTACTAAACTTGCAGAGGCAATTCTGTCTAATGAATCCACAAAAGAAATGAGTTGTTACAAGGCAGGAACATTGTGCTTATTTTATCAAGTATCTATTCAGAGAATTTTAGAATTTTAGACTGAACTTCTTAAAAAGTGCTTTTATCCTAACTTAAACTCAGAATTAGAGTTCTTCTCTTTAAGTTACATCTTGCAAATTTATTTTTCAAACATACTATGTTTCTGCATAACTCCTACTCTTTGCTGAGTAGAAAATGGGAGAAAACTACTGGTAGGAAACTACAGTATTCCAGCTTTTCTGCTGTTGGTTTTGCTGCAAATAGCTTTGGAAATTTGCCATATGTAGAAAAGGAGTTTGAATTCCACAAACACATATAGTGAATATACTTAGCAGAGCAAGGTTATTCTGCTGCTATTGTAAATATTTCAGGAGCTCATTCAGTTGCCTGAAAACACAGCCAGTTAGAGTTATCCAATGAAATGATATTTGCAGTATTAAAACTTTTTGTCCGTTTTGGCAGAGATGGAATTCCAGCTTGATACAAGAACAAGGCTGCCCATCCCCCAAAAGCAAAGATACAGAATAGTCAAGGAACCAATGCAAGAGCAGATAGTGAAGGTTAGATATCTCACATGCCAAAACCATGCCATAATAAGTTGAGTGCTGGTTACCCATGCACGCAGATTTGGAAGGAAGGCTTTTTTCCCCTTCTGGAAGGACGGTGTTTCAAAGCCATGCTGAAGATCATCTTTGAATTTTTCCTCTTCATCTAACTTTACATGCTTAAGACTATGAAAAGGGAGAAGTGTTTTATTTATTCTCTTGCATGCTGCTAGTCTATCTCCCTTTAGAAACTAAGTAATGGTGCAACTATTTTCCAACTAGTTTTAAACCTCACTGTTGAGCTAATTTTTGAGTATTTTCTGTAACTTTGCTGCCAAGTTGCTATCTTTTTTTTTTGTTTTCTTTCCAGAAAAAGAAATTATGGTTTCAAATTTTCCCTTAACCCATTGGCCTAATTAGCATCACGACCACACATTTCATATGTATTCTACTAGATATGCTGTTTCCATCAAGTGTTTCAGTCCAGTTTGGTTCCACATGTTTTGTTGCAAAAGCCTTTACTATAAAGAGGGAGGCATGTACTTGTACTAACAATACTAGATTGTTTTAAACCTAGGCTGATGTATTTCTTTCTCTCATGTAAAGGCTCTTAGGAATGAATAGAGGCTCCTGTCAATCCCTTGTTCCCTTACCCTGAGAGTAAATAACTCGCTGGCACGCTATCCAAGGCTTTCCCTTTTTTTGTACTAGCACTTCTGACTGATTGAGCCAACCCTGGTGAATTATCTGGAACTGAGAAGGACGCCCTGCTGACCTGGATCCCACAAAGTGCTATGAGACCACTGGAGAGCCACTGTCATCTCCCTTTTTTATGTCTCTCCTGAAGTTGTACTTTCTCTTCTTAGCCACAGCAGTTCCCCAAAGTATGTGTTAGATAGTTACATAGCTGAAAACTATTTTAATCTATAGTTCAGAGGGACAAGATGTTCAACTATTTCTTCAGTAGAGGATTCTCAAGCATATGATATGTTACATTTCAGGTATCTGCAATCTGCTGCAATTTATTTGTCTCTTAATAGAAAAAGCACTATTCAGAAATCTTATCCATTACCTACCACACAAAAAAGTCACTTAATGAAGTAATTAGGAACACATTAAGCAATGTAAACAGTGTGCAAAATATGAATGTTTGCCAGTCCATCATGTTAAGTGCAAATGCTGTTGTTGACATTACTGTTTTACACAAGACTAGGAAAATAATTATTGAGCCAGATCATCAGGATTCTGGTCCTGACAGAAGGTTTCTTGATTGTAGAGTAATTTTTAACTACTTTATAAGTTTAAGTAATGCATGTTTCTTAACAGAAACTTTTGGGAATGGCAGATTATATTTTTACTTAGAGAGATACATGGAATGATCTTAAATTCCTCCAGCCAAATTGCCATGTGTACTGTACCTTGCATGATGGATGGAGTCTTGAGGAGATGAAAAACCTAGCAATAAGAAGTATTTTTAAAAGAAAGCAGTAATGAGTGCCAGGTTTAGTGGGAAATGTGATGATGCAGTTGGTTGGAAACCTCTCCAAAGGACTCTGCTGAGTTCCTATTCACAGCCTGCTCTGCTGGACAGGTGGCATATTGGCTTTTGGTTATTGCTGCTTTAAAACAGTGTCACCATTCCTTCAACTCTTACTGCTTTTTTAATCATCTCCTTTTGGGTTTTTTTATGACAGTCACAACTTTCTTGAACTTAGGAATGCTGCTTAGCATGGAGGAACAGGGGTGATTTGCAAAGGAAACCCAGTACCTTACTGCCTTCCTGGTGCTTATGACTGGTTTCTCATGAGTTCTTCAAAAATTAATTGTTGAATCTTTTTGTTTTCTGGGACTCTGGAAAGGACTGTTTTTATGGACTTCTGTCTTTGAAACAGGTGCATTTTCCTCTAGCTAACATTTTAAGTATTGTTAGGGCTCGCTCTCTGTTCTAGGGCAGTAACATAGCAGATCATGACAATGAATTGACATTTGTTTATGAAATCGCACAGATTCTAATTTTACTTTTTCCTTGCAATTTAAGAATTTAAAGCAATTGTTTTCAAGCTGCTTGAGTTGTGTTCTGGATGTACCAAAGATACTTACTAATACTATACTAATATTTTGTACTGTCCTTTACACTTTGTGAGATCTAATGACGTGCTGTTCAGAGATTTGTAAAGAACTGCCACGTAAAAAGAGACTGTTACTGAACAGGCATTTTTGTTTTTCTTATGTATTCAGGTGATGTTTCCTTGTAATTTTGTTACTCTTTCGGAGTTTACCACAGATAGTTTTGTGCCTTATTCCACAATACCGGCACCAAGAAAAAAATTTTCAGTGCATACCCCAGTTATCACTTGTCAAGAAGGGAAATTGAAACCTGTGATATTTTTACTATTGTTTAAAGGCTTTTCTGCCACACGAAAATACACAGGCTTAAGTGAAGAGTTAGTTTTGTTTTGTTTGTATGTTTTGCTTTTTGTTTGTTTTTTTTAAAGCAGACTAATTTGCTAGCTAACAGCACTTTCATGACATTGCCAACAGGGTTTACAGGATCCTGCAATTTTTTTAGTTTTTTTTTTCTTTGAAGGGGATATGATGGAGGAAGATAATGAAGTGGTTTTGAACATGTATAAAAGAACATTCTTCAAAGTTAGAAAGGCAGCACAGGAAGAAAAATTATTTTCAGATAAGCACCGTTCAACAGGAATGTCACTGTTTGCTACCATGGGAAAGTTGCTCTTCACCTCTCTGTTTTAGCTTACTTATTGTGGTTCATGCTTATCTGCCTGCCGTGAATGTCGTGAGGTTGAATTAGTTTTGGTCTGTAAAACACACTGAGATCCCCCGGAAAAGCTGTATATGCATTCGCAGTAGGATCCCTGCAAGGCAATGTTCTTGGCATCCCCAGAGTAACCAGCACAAGCAGCCAGAGGACAACTCCAAAGACAAGGTACTCGAAGCACTAAGTTGTCTGTAATCCCGATCTCTGTCTGGAGGATCAAAAGTTTCAGGGGCAGCATTTTAGTGCAACACATGCTAAAACTGATGTGGGAGTTAACAGTGGTTTTACAGAAGAGCACTGGCAAAACCATTCTCATTAGCATCTTTCAGCAAAAAGAAAGAAAGTAAAATAAAAGCCCACCTTAAAACGGAAATATTAGGGGGAAAAAAATGGAAATCAACAACACTAACAAAAGCACCATATGGGTTTTTTAAATATCCCAAACAGCTTAAAGTTGCCCAGACTTCTGTATTCATTAATTGCTCAGGACACAGATTTATTTATTTATGGCTCAGAAAAGAATTCTCAGCTCGGAGGCTTTCCAAAGAACAACCCTCCCCAGTTCTGCATGGCCACCTCAGCCAACTCGCCCTGCCGTTTCTTATTCTGATGCTAATGCAGTTCAAACAACCCAACCCTGCATTTTTAATCTATGCAATAAGCCTATCTCCTATCTTTAGGTCACTTAGTTGTGTCAGTTTAAATCACAACATTCCCATAGAGAAAAAACTGATCATTTTATTTACTTTTGGGGACAGAGAAGGGAGAAGAAAAAAAAGTTCATTATAAAAACGCTTTTTTTGTTTGTGGTGTCTAATTCAAGCCCCACTGAAATCTGCATGAATTTAAACAGCAGTTGAACCATGAGAAACAACACATTTCAATTAAGACTTGCACAGCTACCTTCAAGACAGGATGCCTTGAAAATATCTATCCATGCACAGGCATATCATATTATATAATTATAGATATTATTAGGTCTTATCCAAAGTCTGCTGGAATAAAGGCCGAGATTCTTGCCTGTGTCTGCCTGGGACTTGGAAATGGGGAGTTCCGCCTGAATGATGGACAGATGCTCGCTATAAGAGAGAGCTCAGGGAACAGGATGAAATGCTTGTGGAGCATCTTTCAGTGTCAGCTCTTAGGTGAAAACGTAATTTTATTCAAGTGCCTGTCTTGTGCCCCAGCGCTGTGTTGCTGATGCTGGGAACGGTGCAGGGTCTGGATGTACCCAGAGCTGTTTGGACAATGGACATTTGTAGGAGCTGAGCTGGACTGATTTTTGACAGCTGCTCCCGCTGTCCCTGTGTCACTTATCTGAAAGGATCTGACTCGCCTTACTTCCCCAAGCAGCAGCACCAGTTCCTCTTGGATTCCTTTCTCTGCTATTTTAGTCAAGGCCTTTGCATCGAGGCAAAATGAAACTGAGAGGTAGACCTCCAATGTCACCAGCCCCTTTTCTCCTAGGCCTGTTCTATTCACTTTCTAAACCATTTTTACCTCTTTACAGCTCAGATGAATTTCTTTGAGATGTGCTCCTTATGATAAAATAAATAATATAATAAAATACTTTTGCTATTCCATAACCGAACGATGACACTGAGAAAGACGTTAGCAAAAAAAAAGGGGGGAAGCCTTTCATGCTCAGAGATGTACTTGCAGAACTGCAGCTTCTGCTGCCTGGAAGACTCCTACGAGAGTCTGCTTTTACCCACTAGAAATCCAGAATATCAGGTACCTCCAAGAACTTCTTTTCTGTCCATAATTCCCGAGGCTCCTGCTGCTTTGGCATTCCTCCCAGAGTCAGCTGGCACTTCTGAGTTCTGGGTGGGGACCAAATCCTCATCTTTAGTCAAGATGAAGTCTCCCTGTTGGGACATACAAGGCAGGTTATTCATGTTTCTCATCATGTCTGTTACTGGAGACTTTCCACAGCTTTGGTTTTTTTCTCATCTAAAACCCTCCACCAATATAACCTAGTAAATCAATCATTGTTTCTGACAAATTACCACCCTTTCCTGCAAAACCAACTTACTAGATAATACTAAAGCCACCTCCCTGGAATGGGTGTCAAAGCTATTAGTCCTCACCGGGTCGCCGGAGCCATCCTCAGAAACCTCCTCATGTGTAGGAACAACGTCCTTGGGAGCTGTCGTCGTGGGGGTGGCAGTGGTGTCTCCCTCAGGATGGATGGTAGAGTGGGGCTCAGGCTCGTCTTTAGTGTCTGGCATCTCAGAGCTAGGGATTTTGGGTTTGAGCTCGTGGACCGTGCCTGAGGCTTCTGAAGGAGTTACACGAACCACTGAAGGCAAGTGAGTAGTGGGGCTTCTCACTGTTGTTGTAACTGCATCGTTTGTTGGTTTCTCATCAGGTGAGCCCAGGATGGGCACTTCTGGAAAAGAGAAATAAGAGTGAGCAAAAGTGCAAAAGCATAATAACAAATTCTATAAGAGAAAGAAAATGTCAGAGAGGAAATGTTTGGGAATGAAAAATATCCAGAAAATCAATGAGAAATGTCCAGCAACAGTTTTGCTCTTTGTTTTCTTTTAATAGGAAATGTTATTTGGCCTTTTAAAAAGTTTAGGACTAAAAACTGTGAAAAAAACCCCAACATCAGAGGACAGGAAAAAGAAAAATATTAAAGAAAGACAAAAGAACCTTAAAGATGGCAATCTGAAGCCATGCCCTCAGGCCCACTTCACATCTCCTAATTTCCCCACTGATGGTCCCCCTGGGCCCTTGGGAGGCACAGGCTGTGCTCCGGCTGACTGAGCCATCCTAGAGCAGGTCAGAGCAGAGCACAGCACACATCTCTGGGTGTCCCTCCGCCACTCCTGAAGTTAACCAGGCAAAAGCAAAATGGTTCTTGGTAGGATTTCAGCTGATGCTACCAGAGGAGAAGGCGTCAGGCTGCCCACAGCCTCAGTCCCAGCAAGCACACAGAGATGTTTCAGAAAGTCACCTGAGACCCAGCTGGTTGCAGAAAGGCACCAGCCTGCCCTGCCAGACGGACTCATGGGACACAACGGGATTGTGTCACCGCTAGCAGCATCCAGAGGTACCAATCCAGAGCTGGATCTTGCAGGAATCATGGCCAAAATCTCCTCTCCATTAGGAAAGGGAAATAAGCTCATATACAACACGATGTAACTGAACTCAGGATCATCCGTAAAACCTTGCTAGCTCTTGAAAGGTAATGCACTGACCTATACAAGGTCAGGCAGCTGATGTCCATGCCTCAGTAAACCAGTTCATAACCTGTTCCCTGAACAAAACAACACTCTGTGCTTCACAGCTGTACAGGAACACCTTCAGCATCTGCTCAAAGAGGGCAACAAAGAGTGGGTTATCAAAATATGAGGCAATTGTTGTGGTGCTGAGGAACATACTACCCCATCTTTAAAAACTCCAGTGTGAATGGGGAGATAGTAATTATGCAGTTTCAACAAGCAAGCTAATGAAATAAGGCATTTCTGACAATGTTCTTCTGAAAACTCCTCAGCAAGGCTTCAAGAATGTATTTTTGTAATGCCGTTTTGTGGCTTGGTTTCTGCTCAGGGCTTGATTGTGTGATAAATGACAGCTTGACAGAGATGCATAGCTACCAGTGATTTTGAAAGCTCCATTTAGTTCTCATTATATACTGTGCGCATCACTTTGGTTTTATTGGACTTTTCAGGAAAGGGCTACACCATCATTCTTTAATTCTAAATAGAAATGGAAAGCTGTAAATCTCTATACAGAATGACAGCTTACAAAACATGTTCACTTCTTCAATTCACTTGGCAAGCACACATTTCAAAGTTGAAAAAGTAAGAGAAGCAGCAGGTCAAATCCCTAGCACTTCTGATTATTTTTCTTCCTGGAGAGGTAGGCAAAAGGAGGATTTAAATCCTAAACAAGAAGTACTTTAACACACTTGTGCAGCTTCATTACCATGAGTTTGTATTGGTAGCCTCAACAAGAAAAAGCTTCTTAACTAAAAAAATTCCATTAGAAGTATCTGTACGTTTTTACTACTACAGAAGAGGTATAAGCTTTTGAAAAGTGTTGCTTCCTGTAAGATAAAATAATGTAGAAATGGAACAAAAACTGACTAAAGAAATGAAAGCCTTACATATAAAAAACAATGTTGAAAAAAGGAAATTATTTAATTTAGAGATGGTATGAATAAGGTGGAACATGGCAGAAAGATAAAACACAGCTAGAAGTAGAGCAGAAAAAAAAAAGTGAGTACTGTCTTGTATGAAAATGAAAGAGAGCAGAAAAAGTAAAATTAAAACTTAGACTTTATTTTTTTTTCCATCTACACAACTAAATTGTATAACTCCATGCCACAATTCAACACTAAATCCCTGTGATTCAAAATATAAATCCATCATTAAGTAATAGAAATTTGCAGGGGGAAAAAAAAGACAGTTAGGATTTCAGTAACTGAGCATTCACTAACAGACTTTATGAAATACTTACTGTGACCAGTACTGGCCACTGCTGGTATGTAGGGCAAGACAGTTCACTGGTGTACCTGGAGAAGGCTTTGAACAGTAGAAATGCTCACACACACAAAAGATAGGTTTGAAGCAGCTTCTACCTTTTAAAAGGTTGACAGCACTGAAGTACCTATGTAACGAGACCCTGGAGTTTGAGCTTTCATTTTTTCCATAATAATAAATCAAGTGGCGATACAATTTATTCTACTATGCCTTTTGAAATTCAGCTGTTAGAATTATGCGCTCAGCTCCAAACCAATACATTATTACTGCCAAGTGCTATTTATCATTTCAGATGTTAAATTCTTAGTGGTATTAATTATTTATAGGGCAAAGCCAACTCAACTCTTAAAATGTAAAATAAGGATACGAAGTCTCCTTTGATGGATATCCTTTGAAATATAAAAGTGTCATAAATCTTCCAGTTGAGTATCTTTCCAGTTTAAACCCATCAAATTATATGAACTTATCAGAAATGCTTTGTGCTGTTCAGTTTAAGTAAGCCACCTGTTCACTAGGTAATTCAATGTGCTTTGCATCAAGATTAGATATTTGCAATTTACAGAGAGCATCTTCTATAAGCAACATTATAAACCTAGTTTTGGTGTTCACTTTGCAGCTAATAAGAATAACCACCAACTGTGGTGGAAGCTTTTGCAGTGAACAGCACACTATGCTTGCAAGTATAGTCAAGGAAAAAAAAAAAAGTGTTTTCTATCAAGATGACAAGGCATCAGAATTCTTTTCATAGATATAGGAATGACATTGCTTTAATTAAAAATGATTGGTTTCATAAACTATTTGACATTCCAAACCATGATAGATAGAGACTGCAAAAAATGAAAATCAGTCTGGCTGGTACATTAGGCCAGGTGTCAGGTTAAAGTTTAAATAATTCTAGAGGATGTTCTTCTCTTTAAATAAGCAGAAGTATAATCAGGCAAAAAAATTCTATCTAGTAATTAACATCTATCTTTAGCATCAATTATAATCTGGAATATAATATTTTTAAAACAAGAAATCCTAGGGAAAAAAAGGAACCCAAATTTATTCAAAGACTATTAAAATTATTACATTATTATCTTATATAAATATAACATATATTATTGCATTATACTTCTGTAAGCATACATGTTCATCTTTTTTCTAAAATTAGCTTCTGTGAATATATATATGAATGTATAACTAACAACAGAAACAAAGATTTCTTCCTCCCTATCATATGAACATGTGAGATAATGAGTGCTGTATTTCCCTCTCTATTTCATTATTTAGAATCTGTTATTTAGAATCTACATTTCATGAGCATCCAAAGGCACTAAAGCACTGTGCCTAGGCATTATATGCAAGCATATAACAGAAGAATATTTTAGTCCAGGAATTTCTCAGTGGCTAAAATGTATGTTCAACAACCTGGTGCTAAATTAAGGAGTGAAATGGAAAAACCTATGAATGGATGGAAACAGCTGTGAAAAGTCTGCTTGTGCAAGGGAGGAGTCTTGTGCTTATCCTCTGTTGTATGGAGACTATCATGGTGCAGTAACTACAGCAGCAGCCTGTGCTGTAAGTGAATCCCTTGGATTCTGTGTATTTGATAGCTCTCACTCCTTTGGGGTTTTTTGTTGAGCAAAAAGGACAGTCGAGTGACCGCTTTATAATGTTCACCTCAGAATATTTACAAACTCTGTGCAATTGGTTAGACAGATGCAAATTAAGTGCTGATGCAATGGGTCCATCGCCATTCATTTCAAAGGCGTACTTGCTTGCATGAGATGTGAATTTGTGATAAGTGCTGAATATTAACTAGGATATTTGGACTTTAATATAATGATCTTATATCACCACAGCATCTTGGCAAATTAGATTAAACCTGAAGGACACAGGACCTGATCCATCTTTAAATTCATGATGTGTGAAAGTTGCACTTCAGACAAGTGTTAGGCTAATTGCTTCCTTAGCTGGTGACTTTAATAAGTTATAAACAGAAATATTTATCTCGGTGTCTTGCTGTTTAAAAATATCGAGGTTCCAGTCTTCTGAAAATGGCGTCCATACCAAATTTTCAAGAGGATTATGATGGCAATCTTAAGGGACAATCTAATGGTCTCACTCTGATTCCTCAAGTGTTAATGAAATAAAGATGATGAATGACGATGGTCAGGGAGGCTCCTGCTGGCCTTCTACTTCCATAAGTTGATGCTCAGTTCTCCAGTTCCCCCTCTAATGCTGCAGACATGGCTTGAAAGAATTGCTTAAAGCAATGAACCAAATATTCAATGTTCAAAAGAGTTCCTACCCATGGAGATTATCTAAGCATGTACTTCCCTGTATTTGAAATGCTTACATAGAAAGTTAACAGAAAAAGATGTAGTATTTCTGATCGTGGGATGCATGTGTCAAATGCATGTGTCAAATGCAGGAAAATACTGACTAATTTTTAAACTCTTCCCCTAGTTTCTCACATGGTTATTGAGGAAGTAAACTGTATTCAGAACCATCTTGAAATTGAGAAGACGTGCCGTGAAAGTGCTGAGGCTTTGGCTTCTAAGGTGAGAAGAATTATGGTGATTCTGTTTCATCCGATTTCTTTTTTTTTTTTAAACTTGAGATTATATGCATGTCCCATATGTGTTTTCGTATAATCTTGCAGATCTGTGAAATTGTTTTGAAGTGGCAAAAACTGTAAGCCATATGCGAGATGCAAAATACAATTCCTGCCTTTAAAGAAAAAAAAAAATACCCCATTTTAATTTAGTTTCTATTTTGGAACAGTAAGTCATGGACCAGCATCTTGATATCTAGGATTTTTTATGCATTTAGGTTAAATGGAAAACAAATTTTAGAACTGTCCTGTGTGAGATACAAAACAATAATGAGCATTTCAGTGTCTAAATCAAATGGAAAAAGTCAACCACTGCATTACATTTCAGGTGATTGTTTATGAAAGCAAAGCGAGGGCAGGGGAAAGGTGACCTCTACTGCTCTGTTGATTGCGTCTAGTCTGATGAATTTAGCAAGTGTGTAATTTTCTATATTCCAT
>JANZYA010000039.1:7904157-7916411 GCA_027575145.1 Gyps rueppelli | reverse complement strand
AGCCGATGCCTTTGGGCATCAGAGGTGCAGCCGATGCCTTTGGGCATCAGAGGTGCAGCCGATGCCTTTGGGCATCAGAGGTGCAGCCGATGCCTTTGGGCATCAAAATTACAAGTGCCACCCTCCCGTTGCTGACATTTCCAGACCTTTTTGCTTAAGAAAGTAGAATAAATGAAACCTATAAAAACATATTTTAAACAGACAGAAAATGAGAGGTGGGAGAAAAGATCTTTGGGGGGAGGAGGGGAATCCGTCAGGGGTGATTTGTGGGAGGAAAAAAAAGAAGGCTTAAGGAGTCTTTCAGTAGAGCACTTTAGCAAGACCATGTTAACACAGATGTCCAAATCATCTTTTGAAACTTCTCATCATTTGTGTATGTAAAAATACCAGTAAAAGTGACTGTTATTCCTCAATAAACTTGAGCCAGCATGGCACAAGAGGACATGCTACACATATTCCTAATGAGAGAATAAAAAAATGTTTAGAGTCTCAAACTATTGACAAACATTACCTGTTACAGACCCAGCTAGTCTTACTGAAAGAAACCAGAACAGTTAATACTTGTAGTAACACGCTCCTCCTGAAGAACAAAGCTGCTCTAACCCCTGTGGTTCCAGCCAGGTACTCTGTGATCTGCCACTCTCAAGCAGAACAGGGAAGTAGCTCTGTTATTTTCTTATCACCTGGAACATACAATAAGCCAAACTACAAATGATTATAAGCATCTGGCTGTCTCCCAAGTGCATACAAAACAGAACTGAAGAAATGGTTCTCCACAGTCCACCAGCTCACATGTGTGGATTTCACAGCTCTTCAAATTTTTCTTGGGCAGTCTATGCAAATGTCTGCTCAGATACGTTAGTTTTGCCTCTTCCTGGACACAAGAAATTACCTAGTTTTCCACAGAGCTTTTAAAACACCCAGCCTAAATATGAACAGGCTTCAGCAAGGTGTGCCAACCATAACAGTGGTACACTGTAATTCTTAGCCACAACAAGCCATACAGCATTGCCTAAGAGTTGACGTTCATCCCATGCTGACAGCTAATATAAGTGCAGGCAGCTTTCAAGTCACCTTCAGTTCAATACAATTACGTGAAATTCAGTGCTACATAAACCACATATAGGCTGTTTACACAGGACTAACATTTATTCTGCACATAAAATACAAGCTTGCTGCTGAGTAATGAAAGAGGTGAAGGAAGAAAATACAGCAAAGATCAGAAATGAGGACAGTTCTAATTAATATAAGCAGAAGTATAGCATAACATACAAGACAAAATTGCCCTTTGGAGACCATGGGTGGTGGTATATTAGCAGTTTCAGAAATACGATTTTACACTTTAAGATACCAGCTCAATAGCCTCCAGAGTCAAGGCTTCTGCTTTCACTCCCGAGCTGCTGTTTGGCTGAGCGTTACAGTTTGCAATTTGATCCTGCCTGAAACAGAAGCCTCCATGGTTGGTAGCACTGAAAACGCAAATTAAAACTTTGAAAAATTATATTAGTGGAAAACATTCGTTCTCATATACAACAGCTTTGTTTTGAGTCAGGCTTCCTTGAACACTCTCAATTTAACCATTTACATCCTAGAAGATTTTCCATTCTCCATACTTATTCTTAAGGGGCACCGTCACAGGTTCTCCATTGTTGCAGACTCTGAAGGAACTAAGATGATTAACATAACTGTACCACATGAGGAGGATGTTCCCAGGATAAGTATATCTTGTATACTGCATTTCCATGAAAAATTGCTATCTCTGAATTAAATAGCTATTTGCTGGGAGCTATGTAGTCATACCGCTGGGCACTTAGATGGGCTTAGCAACTCTGATGAGGAACACGACATATTTATTCTGGCAAAGGACCACTCTACAAACACTGTATTGTTTCTTATACAAGCACTATCTTAGTTATCTTTGTACAGCATCACACTGCAACACAATTATGTTTGTGTGATTACGGAATGGCAAAGGGTAGAATTGCTTTCAAAACTTCCCAATGTCTATCTGAAACTTATTGCTATCAAGTGTAAATTGTTTTTTAAAACTTTTTGCCAGAACTACCAATTCACCATGAAAATACTGCCAGGAGAAACAAAATATGATTTTCTATGAGAATAGTTCTGAGCTAGCTAACAGACAAAGAAAGAGATGTGTTATCACAGAGTAGACAGGGATAGATCTCATCCGTTGGGGTTTTTTTTGTCCACTCACTGAAAGTAATTGATAAATGAGGAATATTAATAAACATATCAACTCAGAAAAAGTATTCTCAGTCTTTCTCATCTTTATGATGCATGGAAAGATTTGGTTTTAGGGCAAAGAGAAATTAAAAGACTACCAGAGAAATTAAAAGACTACCAGAAGTAGTCCTTAAAGTATTGTAAGACTGCCTTTCTTTAGATGCTCCAAGCATAGAGGTTTAGTCTGAAGACTGTGTTATCACAGCCATGGCAAGTTAAAGAATTGTTTTGGTGTCCCTAAATGTTGTTACACTGCATTCAGTGAAAGTCAGTAGGAAGCTATGAGACCCTTGTCTTCTCTTTGTCTTGAACAAGGGAGGGGTGAATTTCCTGATTCTACTTTCAAGTAGCTGCTGGACATGAGCTTTTCAAAAAACTAAAGAGAAAAGCACACTCAAGTAAAAGTCAAGGGTTTGTCTCTAATCAAATTTAGAGATCAGCACCAGACCCGCTGTGGTTGACCTTGCACAGTCAGTCTATGAGGCTGCTTCATCTTCTGCATGCTTCCCCTCACAGTAGCGGGGGAAAGGGCTATTTTTTAAGCAACAGAGTGATGCTTCATAGGACAGACAGTTCTATAATCCTGTCAATAGCCATTTCACCATACACTTTAATAAATGAGACTTATTAGTCAACTGTATCTACCTCCTGGTAAGATAAATATTCTAAAAGTTGGATAAACATGACAAATAAAAATCCTCTACTAGAAATGTGCCTCCCTATTTACAATGATAAATGACTGGCTCTGCCATTCATACTGCAGGACATATTTGCTGCTTGCTCTGCCCCAGCCCACCATATATATCCTCTTTGAGTGCACACTTGGCCCTCTAAAGCCTGACAGTGTATGTGAAGAAAAAACCACCCCTTATTCTTTCAAGTCACTTTGCATACTGTCATATTTCTGCATCATATTCTGCTTCATCCCTGCAAGTAAATAACCAGCTTAGACTATATGCAATGATAAAAATGTAAATAAACTACTTTAAAAATGGTAGCTATTATCCCACATCCATAGCAAGTCAATGGAACTGCTCATGATCTAACATGGACTTAAGCATTATGTGAAATTATGATTTATGTTGATAATATCTACTGTGCAATTAGCATTTATTTTGATAGGGTGGAAAGTGAATAGAATTGGTCAGAGAGTAATCATTTTTTTCTGTTATTTAATTTACTTTCTGAATTTACAAGTTTATTCTAAAGTTTGTGCTATTTATTTTATTACATGAACCATACACTCAATTGTCTGTTATCACGTCGCATATTTTTTGCTTTATTTCTTGTTCAGTGGCTGAACAAGCATAAAGATATGTCACACAACAGTGGCCCAGCTCCACAACCGTGGCATGAAGCAGGACTCTGAACAGCAGCAGAATCCAACTCCTTTCATGTTTCAAAACTACTAGTTTCCCCTTTTCAACTCCCACGTACATAACTTTCTTGTAAGAAAGCTTCTTCGAGTACTTGGCACCACATCACCCTGCCTTGCGTCGGCTAACCGCTAGATGCATTGCTCCCAAAGTGGAATCTGTGACCCCAGAACAGGTACTCAAGGCCAATATACTATGGAGAGAGATGATCACTTCAGTGCTGGATTTGCAATAGTGAGCACGCTGAAAAAGAGCTGAGCTGACTAATAAAATAATGTAATTGAGAGAGTGTATCTTAAGCTCTGTCCTAATCCACGGCAGAAGCGTTTAATTCAAGGATGCTGGTCTGTCATCATGACTTGCATCACGATAAGTGACTGACCCTAGCCTATCTTAACCTAATTTCCACATAAAAATGGACTTCATTCCTAGGATACTAAAAAGATTTATGGGGCTGACAGATTGTTGAGAACTTTCAGCCTTATTTAACACAAAAGGGAGGCAGTTTAGTATGAAAATATTCACATATGCCAATTTGAGACTGGGTCACAGTGATAGTGTGCCTCTGCCCCTTCGTTTTCTTCTGCTTTTGCATTTCTACAGCTAAAAGAAATGATCCTTTAGCATTGCAAGGGCATTTTCTTTCTGATCTTGAGTTTGGAGTACTCCCTGAATGGTATTACTGCTGTGCTGAGTATAATTTGGGGTGACAAATGGCTTGGGGAGAGGCCATTGCCATCAGCATGCTTTATGGCTGATCTTGATGATAAGCACACTCTTAAGTGCTACAGCTGAATCAATGTGGTTAACAGGTTTCTGAATTCTAAGAAGTTTCCAGCTGGTATTAACTGAGAGGTTTCATCTTTTTCCTCTTTAGTTTAACCTGTTCATGTATTTTTGTGTGCATATGGTGATTTAAAAATATTGTGAGGTATGTCCTGCTTTCTCTGTTCAGCACTTTCACTATACACTCTAGAATATGAAAGGCACACTGTGTGAGATTCAGGCATAAGAATGTCCTAGTTAGGATTTTACATGAGAATGTTTTTGCAGGCCTGCTATAGGGCAAAACTTTCTGACTATGGTTACTGCCCTCAGCACAGAGCAAGAGAATCAAAGGGTCTGGAAAGTAAAGAAAAGGAACTGTTTTTCCTCTTCACAGATGTGTGTTTGGTAGTGATGGAATCTGATAAAGAGGGGAATAAGATCTCTTCAAAACCTTCGTCTGCTGTCTTCCCCCATAAAAAACCGAAGAAATCCAGCATACCAGCAGCTGATCCAGCAGGTATGCAAAATTATGGTATTTTTAAGGGAGATAAAGGACAGATATAGATCTAAAGAGCTGTTAGGTGTACCACTTCGATGCATATATTATAGTTATATAACTTTCAACAAATACTAATTTAGACAGAATTTCAAAGTCTGGGTTTTTATTTTTATTTTCATGGGCATAGTACTTAAAATACATATGCAGTTCAAAAAGTGACAGAGGAGCCAATAAACCTTTAGGCAGATGATTTTCAAGAAAACCACAACTGCTTCTGACTTTGGAGGTAGGTAGTGTTGGAGTGGGGCCAATTTCAAAAGAAAATCTTCAGACTCTCTGTGCAAAGTGTAATAGTTCCAATGATCAGGTTCTAGAAGAAAACATGAGACTGTGAGTGAATGTAAGAACAGTGCTGTTTGGAAAAAACAAGAACACTGGCCATCCTCAGATTACAATAATATCAGAAGCCTATTAGAGTTCAGACTGTTCTAGATTACAGGAACTCAAATTTAGATAAACTTACAAGCAATACAGATACTCTTGGCAAAGAACATATGGCTCAGGAAATAACCAGTGGTGTCACAGGAACTTGGTCCCCAAGGTTGACTATGAAGGCTAGTATGGGGCTATGGTTTGGATTTGGGCTGAAAACTGTGTTGATAAATATGGTGGGACCCGAGATTTCAATATAAATATTTTGAATACATGGTGGATGAGGAACGTATAGAAGTGAAACGTGGTTTTTTCACGAAGGAACATGCGATTGTCCCTTTATTTACTGTGCAGAATGTTGAAAGTCATCAAGGACCTATTATGAAAAAATATCATTTGAAGACGATAGAAGTAGTAACAGCTGAACAAGGTGTATCGATTCCGATGATTTCAGCTGATGAAGCAGCCCGATTAAAAGATATGATCTACAGTAAAATCAGAGTAAAGGATAATGTGAATGATTAAAGGGATAGGAACCGATATGCTCGATATATCAAGAATCGAAAAATATATCCATAATGATAAGTTTCTGAAGCGCATACTGCATGCAGAAGAACGTGAGGTATATGATACATTTAAAGCCGATAAGCGAAAAAAAGAATATCTGGCAGGCAGGTTCTGTGTGAAGGAAGCATATGCAAAGGCGCTCGGTACCGGTATCGGTGAGCTGGCATTCCATGACATATGCTGTCTGAATGATAATACAGGTAAGCCTTATATAAAAAATGATGATGCAGCACATGTATCCATTACGCATACAGATTCGACAGCTTCGGCATTCGTCGTAATCGCATCTGAATCTATGTAAACTCATCATTTTATGGTAAACTTTTTATATTAAATAAGGGGTGACGAGATGAGTGACAGGTATTATCGACCAAGCTGTGTGAATGTAGATCTGAATGCAATCAGTGACAACTTCAAGACAATCGGTAAGAGACATCCGAATAAAACTGTAATGGCTGTTATTAAGGCAAATGGATATGGACTTGGTTCAGTAAGAATTGCCCAGCATTTGATGGAGCACGGGGCAGAATTTTTTGCGGTAGCGACATTGTCAGAAGCAATAGAACTAAGGATGCATGGTATAAAGGCAAAACTGCTCGTACTTGGTGTTGTGGAACCTCAGTACATTCGTAAGGCATCAAAACATAGAGTTGCTGTAACAGTCCCTTCCCTTGAATGGCTGGAAGAAGTAAAAAGCCATTTGAAGCAAAGTGACAAACCCATCTGGACACACGTGAAGCTGGATACGGGAATGAATCGAATCGGTATTAGAACGAATAAGGAATACCGAAAAGTGATAGAACATTTAAATCAAGATGAGCAGTTTATTTTTGAAGGTGTATACACGCATTTCAGTTGTGCAGATATGGATACGGACTATACAGAAAAACAGTATACGCGTTTCATGGAACTCGTAGAGAAAAATGAGAAACCGCCATTTATTCACTGCCAGAACAGTGCAGCATCACTGTTGTTCGACGCGCCATTTTGCAATAGTTTAAGACTGGGCATTAGTTTATATGGTTATTATCCATCAGAATATGTGCGAGAAAAAACGAATGTCAAACTTAAGCCGGCGATGCAGCTGGTGAGTGCCGTGAGTTTCGTGAAACAGATGGCAAAAGGTGATAAAGTAAGCTACGGAGCAACTTATTCAGCACAGGACAGTGAATATATTGCAACTTTCCCTATAGGATATGCAGATGGGTACTTACGAGGTCTCGGTGGAACTTATATTAATGTTGAAGGGCACCAATGCGAAGTCGTCGGCCGGATATGCATGGATCAGATAATGGCGAAAGTCCCTGCCGGTATTAAAACAGGCGCAAAAGCAATTCTCATTGATAATCAATCAGACTCACCACAGTCAATTGAAAGAGCGGCAGAAAAGCTGAATACGATTAATTACGAAGTATTGACGTCATTATCAAGAAGACTTCCGAAAGTGTACTTCAGTGACGGCAAAGAAGAAGTCTACAATGAACTTTTGAAATAATATTGGGATACTGATCGTTTCTTTCTTTATTTCACTATAAAAAATATAGTATCGATTAATAATATTTGTTAATATGGATATATGAGACTTGCATGTTGATGGAGGGTTAAAAATGACTAAAATGATGGAACAGCTTTTCAGATCAAATGCACTGCAATAGCATATTTAAATTCCAAACCTCCGTCAGGGAAGCCTGACCTGAAACCTCTCTTAAAGTAAGGGAAGTTAACTTTTTCTTCCCTCCAGGTATCATTTCAGCTGCCAAAAAAGAAGATGTACTCTTCCAGGTGAGAGTATAGATGAGACAAGTGAGGTATGTAAGCCTGTGGAAATGGACTCTGGATTTACATGCACATGTCACACTTGAATTTGTTTAAAAATTCTTCTTCCTATTTGTTGTGAGAGTAGAATTACAGAACACTTTTCACTTCAAATAAAAATGTTTTTTTTTTTTTTCCTTAAGGTGTTATTTTCTTTTACAATCTGCAAATTCCATTTAAGTCTTCATAATTTTCCTTCCCAAAGAGCGACAGAAGGTGGTACACAGTGATGGCGTGGTATGTGAGTTGTATAAAAATAGCATGTGGCCCAGCCACAGAGCTTCTAATTGAGAAGAGCGGAGTACTGAACCCTATAGAGACTCAATGTCCATGGTGTGCCTTCCTCATTACTCTGCACAGCCTGAAAGCACAGCTCCTTATCTGTCCTTTGTTCATCTGTGCTTTGCAGCTGCCTTTTGGATCTAGTGTTTGATCCCAAGTGACTGAGTTACATGTTACACGTCTTCCTTAATCCTGGATAACTTAGGTTTTATTTTAATACATAATCACCTCTTTAAAACTCAAAACTGAGAGTACAGCATATTTAATTAATATTTTCTTTTATTATTTTTCTTTGGCACAATCCAAAGTTCTTTTCCCTCCAGCCACTGAATCCAGCTCAGCCCTCAGTTTCTGAGTTGTCACTGTTTTCCAGAGTTTGTGCTATCTGGAGTTTTTCCTGCAGCCAGGCTGGCTCTATTCCAACGGCTGGGAATGAGCTTCCTGAGCCATCCCCTTTCCTATCACTCACTGCCTTAAACAAGTTTGACCTTTTGATCGATTTGAACTTTGGACGGCATTAAAACACTTGTTCTAGCAGATGAGGTCAGTATCATATGTATGACTGAGAACTAGGAATATTTTTAACAGTGCCTGAGTCTCACTTTTAAGGTTGGCTGAACATTTTTTTCTCCGCTAACTGCCTGAGCCCTCCCTAGAATAAACTTTTTTCAGGGACTGCAATAGAGGGATAAACTTAAAAATTACTATATTCCAACTCAGCACAGGCACATACACAGCTTAAAACTTGGGAACATTACCACTGAAGACAATTTATTATTGTAATGAAGATGTAGCTAAAACTGACCTTTTAAACTACAGAACTACAAAATGAGATTTTCTCCTGCTTTCAACAACATTGCCAGCCTTAGCACGTCAACACTATATCAAACCATTTTTTCTTGGCCTCTTCTAATACTTAATTTGGACATGTTACGTCTAACTAAGGCAGATTTAAAGATGCCGGTATTACTGCCTAATAATCACATATTTCTTTTCTATGTAAAAGTCACTCTATTCAGCACTGAATTTCTAAAGCCAAAACACACTGCACTGACATGGAAAACTTTTATACATCTGTTTAAAAAAAAAAAAAAAGATACTAAACCACAAACCCAAAAGTTAACGGTAGTTCAAATACAAGTGATCATAACACGACCCCACCTTAGAAACAGAATAAGGTTCAAACTACTGGGCTGCATTAAAAACCAATTAATGTTTTATACTTAAAATGTTATAACATTTAATGCTTAAATGGAAGTAATTTTCTTCCAGTTGTTTAACAATGATTTTTTTTTTTTTAATGTTCTCTCCTCTTCAATTACACAATTATCATTTTCAGTAAGTGCAAGATATAAACAACAAATTTTTGGGTTCCTTCAGCTTATTCTTAATTTAAGGCCCTCCCTGCCTCTACCAAGCATATTGAGAGAAAGCTCCCATCTCTGTTCAGACTAAAAGACCCTGCTTCCTTCCAAACAGCCAGGAATTGAGTTTCCATTCTTCTGTCATTTCAGTCCCTCAGCCGAACACATGATTTCTGGCACAAGGTTGGTAACACTTTACTTTGACCCAAAACTGGTGAAGACTTTGTGGGAGCTGCAAAAGATGGTATCAAACCTGGGCTTGAGGAGTTGCTTTATTATTTGAGAACAAATATATTTCATTGTTTTGTTTGTAACTCGCATAGGTGAAAGGATGCCTATTTCTTGAAAGATTCCTTTCTGCTAAGACGAGTAGCCTGACGCACCTAGCCTGAATTTAAGTAACTCTGGGATAACTGGAGAGGCATGGGAAAATGGCAAGTGTGGGAATAAGACAGCAGTGGCTTTCAACCAAAAGAAAGGAGGCTAGCTCAGTAAAAAAAAGTTTTAAAATGTCTGTTACTTTTTCTACAAAGGGGGCCAAGTATTTTCAAGATACAGATTATATCAGAATGGAGTATCTAAAGAGAAACGTTGTGTGTATGTTGCCGGAGATGATGATAACCTTGTGTTTTAATCCATTCGAGTCCAGTTTAAACAGCTTCCAAGTTACACTGACTGATCTGGTAGAATCTGCTCACAAATGCTGATATGATTAATATGTAAAGGTATACTGTAAAATGGATGGCTAACCTGTGAAAGTAGTCTTTTTAATTTTTTTTTTTTTTTTTTTTAAGGAAAGTGAGGATTGTTTTCTTGCTTACTGGTTTCTTTCATACAATACTAATACTTAGCACTGATGTAATGCTTGCTCTCCATACTTATCAAAGGCAGTTAAGTGTTAAGCAGTTTCCCCAAGGTGGGGGGGAGATGGGATGTGAAACAGGAAAAAAAAACGTGTCCAAATTAATGCAGTGGATTGAGAGAAGAAGTTGGAGTAAAATGGAGATCTGGAAAAGGGCAGCATTTCAGTGCCAGCTGAACTAACTTCGTGGTCTCTGAAAAGTCTTCCAAATATTGTTCCCAACCCTCAAAAACTTATCTTTTTTATATTTGACCAATTCTGAAAAGAATTGCACAGAAGTGAAATTATTCATCACATTGGGGATTTGTTGCATGTGTCCATATCCTTCTGTAGTTAATCTATTAATCAGCCACTACTGAAATGGTTTTGATATGAGACATGAACATATCTGTAAATAATAAAACACTTAAAATATATTATTATTTCTCATGAAATATCTACCTGATGTATCAGTCTATGCATAAGGGAATGAAAGTAAAGATTCTGTGTAACCTGCTAGAGCTTTAGAAATCTTTAACTCTAGCAGCTGGACAGACTGTGCCTGCTCCCGTCCCCAAGGCTGGACGTCAGGTGTTTGAGCAGCACAGGGTTGTCTATCCCGGTGGCAGAGTTTCTACTGATCTGAAGAGTGGGCCTCCGGGTGTCTTAACTGCTTCACCACCAGAAGTTGCTCCAGCTTCAGTTTATGAGCTAGAATATGAGGAACATCCAAAGGTTTATGGTGAGGGTAGAGGTGTTGCCTTAGAAAGTGGAAGCTGGGATGCTGGAAAAACTGTCCCACCATCGCTCGGCAGGGATCAAAGTCAGGAGCTCTCACATCACAGGTCTTCTTTTTACAGCGATGAGGAGTCTGCTGTGCTGGAGGGTTTAGTGGATGAGATGGTTTCCCTCTCTGAAGAGATAAATGTTTGGGCAGAGTCAGTTTCTGGTGAGGAGGAATGCAGAAAGCCCATCTCTGCTCCCACAGAGATGTTCTACAAAGGCCTAGGTACCCAAGCGCCCATGGACACCTCCTTCCCTTCGGTACAAGGGGGTAAAAGAGAAGTCTCTGAGCTGGATGACCTTGCAGAACCCTATCTTGTTGTGAGTGAGGAGTCAGTGGTACTGGAAGGGCAGGGAGTACAGACGGTTCCTCATGAATGTGAGCATCTGGAGGACTTAGCGTTTGAGAGCCCCACTTCTAGTCAAGTGAGTGTTTCCTCAACAGATAGCCTGGACACTGGAAAAAGACCCAGTCAAGTGATGGTGAGCAAGGACACTGGTAAACACCCAGAAGTTTCTTTAGTGAAAATCAAAGACCTGTCGGACGAAACGCCCAGTCTTGGCAGTGGAACTCCAAAACTTGACATATCAGAGGTAGAGCCTGCCTATTTGAATTTCTCTGACTTGTATGACATTGTCTATTTTCCATTTGAATTTATGAACTATAGGAAGCCTCCACCCAAACCAACTGGTAGACGGTTTATACCTTTTGGTGAAAGGGCAAGGTCACCTCCTGCAAGACATTTGCATAAGGATAAAAGACTGTGCATCAGAGAAGAGGCAGAGGACAAGAACAGGAAGAACCATTTGGAAATATCTGAGGATTCAAAGGCAACTAACTTATTAGCCACGGGGAAAGGGTCAGAGAGTCATAAAGAAATGTATGGCCCCCAAAAGAGCTCAAGTGGTAAGCAGAAAAGCTCTTTCTACAACAAGCCGGGGCTCTTTAAGCCATATGCAAGGTCTCATTCAGTGGAGCAGTCAGTGGAGCAGAGTCTGAAGAAGAAAGTAAAAGCTTCTGTTGCCCATATTTCAAGAATCCTAAAAGGAAAGATATCTCCTGAGCCAGAGGCAGAAGAAGGTAAATATTTTACTCTGTGCCTTCACAGATTTGCTGCTATAACTGGGCTCTGCTAAATCTGCCTTTTCCTTTTTCCCCAGCATATCTGAGGCTGTGGTTAGGCTGTCATTGCAAAACTGTCAATGGACAATTCAGAAGACATTAGGTGAATAACATAGACCTTTCTGAAATAATTTGTGTTTGCACACAGGTTCATCTTCTA